>JAGFPH010003878.1:120448-135764 GCA_018207615.1 Philaenus spumarius | reverse complement strand
TTTTTACGTCCTGTTTGGTCCAAATTTGATACGCACATTGGTTTTCTAAGTCGCACGAGCGCGTTTGTTGAGCAAAAAGATCTAACAACAGGGAGCACGTTTTTGACAAGAAGTAAAAATGTTAAGAGAATTTTCTTACTAAATTGATTTTTTTTCAAACGAAACTTTGTTGGGGATTTGTTTAAAAAAATAAATATAGAAGATTATTCTGCATATTTTTTTTTAACGACCTTACATAACCCGTTTGGTTCTCCCAAATCGATCAAAAGTTCCCGGTTCAAATCCACGTGGAGCTTTTATCGCTTGGGAAACTTCCGATCCGAGGCCGCTAGCCGGGACTGGAGGCTGAAGTGCAAACAAATTCTACAATATAATTTTGTACACGCAGGCATTCAGCGCCTTATTTTATAGGCAAAGGGTTTATTAAGGTGTATTTGCTTTGCAGTTTAAAATAGTCTATATACATTTTATTTAATGAGTGACAAATTTAATAAATATCGTCACCAGAGTTTTAAATTTTGCTACAAAATTTCTAAATAAATATATTCATTTTTTGTCCCGCTCCTGACGGAATGCCATCCCTGTACAAATCCGCGGGTGCAGTTGTTTTACGTTTCATTTTCATAGATTAATAATTTCCCGGAAAACTCTCGAGTGTAGCGTATTTTCGAACACCAGTCTGCTTCGCGGAACCACAGCCAGATAGATATTAACGAATATTTTTAAATTTCAAGAGAAAATAAAAATACACTCGGTGTTATTGGAGGCGGTATAGTTACTGAACTATAACGACGAGGAAACATTGCACCAGGGTTCCGAGAAAAACTTATTTATACAGTGGCAATTATCAAAAGCTTTTCCTCTGATTCCAGTTATTCTCTCAAGAGTTCCTTTATAGCTTTTGTTCGTTTGATGTAAATAGATGCTATACTAAGGGTTCTATATTAAACTGAAAATCTGAATCCTTATAGGTTCACTAGTCCGTTTGTCCTTGAGCGTGCAGACAGTTTTCTACTCACTGCTAAGTGGTGGGAGAAGCGAACCGACGAAATAAATTAGGGGATGCGGAATACTACCCCCCGGAAAACTACCCCCCCCCCACAGGTTCCCGCCATTATAGTTGTATCGGCAACATACTGTGACTAAACAGTTTAGGTTAGTCCTCTAATTTTTTTTACTTCTAATTATATCGAAAATTGAGTGTGCGTGACTGGAAAACTGCCCCCCCGATCTCTGACGTCAAAATGACGTAGGAACCTGCTTGGGGGGGTAGTTTTCCGGGGGGTAGTATTCCGGCGACCCATAAATTACATTGCCGTGTGTATCGTTTAAATGGGCTTGATTTATAACTTTTTGTTATAAATAGTTTTCGACATATTCTAAAAAAAATCTGTTCCTCCCTTTCTTTCTGAAGGTATTACCAATAACATTATGAAAAAACCAGAGGCAACTGAAATTATTCGCAATCGTTTCTTACGTGAAACATAACCAAAATAATGCCTTCGCATTTTGATTGTTTGCGTTCAAATACAAGTGTTCAAACTAAACTAGTACTGGCACTCCCCGTCCCTGCCCTGTACCAATGAATACAGAACTTGTAAGAAACGCAACGCTTGTGGAGACAGCCCGGTTGGTTGCCGCCAAATCGAGCTTAAAGGCCGTGCCACACTTAGCTCGCTCCCGCGGCGGACGCGAAGTTTGAAAAATCGCTCACCGTGTTAACAAATGGAACAGGTCACACAGAGCAGCCGTGGGCGCGCGGTAGTGTCCGCCACTACCACTTGCTGAGCGATTTTTTTAAACTACCGAGGCGGGAGTGTGGTCTTGCGCATGCGCAGGGCTGCACCTCGAACGGCCAAGGCCATCGCCATCTCCCTTGTCGCGCCACCACCACTACGTCGCGACTGTGATCCTTATTTAACGTTGTGTTTTATTGTTTTTCTTGTTGCCATCATGGAACAACTTAATGAAGAAGTTCGGAAAATGCCGATGTTGTGGGACAGTAGAAGTGAACTCTACAAAGACGCTATACGGAAGGATAAGGAGTGGGAGGAAATTGCCCACATTCTAGAAAAAGAAAGTAAATACAAACAAACTGCTTAGTTTTAACACCACGGAAATCATGCGCTTCAGTTTAAACTTGAGTATCAGTTCCTCGTCACTACTAGAATCGTCTTCCACCCACGGAACACTATTTCTTAGGAAGTCGCGGTTGCACCAAGGTACATCGGACGACATCTTGTTCACTACTAGCAGTGGCCGAGATTCGAAGTGACAGCGCTGTTGTCGCCGAGATGAGCTTGACCACTCCCACCTCAAAACTCCCGTGCGGGCGCGGTACTTTTGGTGTGGACTGGCTTGTGGTAAAACGTCCGCGCGCTACCGTCCCTCGGCGGTAGAGACGGATGTCGGTGTGGCATTACCTTAACGCGGCAGCCGTCAGGCAGCGCTGGCTGAAAATGTCACCCGTCTGTGACTCATCAATCTTCCGCGCTAGGTATGAGTGAGACAGAGAATGGCTGGCTCATGCTCTGCCTCACTCACACTTGCCGTACCGACGACAGTAGCGCTCTCGCTACCTAGCGGCTGCCGCGCTAAGCTTGCCGGATTCAAATAAAACTAGGCTGAATCTTTAACATGGGCGTTGCGCTTCTTATGAGTGCTGTATTCATTGCCTGTACTCAACACGTACAGAACCCGACTTTACAAGAACTGTTCAAGTGAAAAGTGCATCAGCACTATCTACCAGTGATAATAGCAAGTTTGTTTTAAACAAATTCTTTACCACTAGCAAATTACCATGCATCATAACCCTCTTTTATTAAGCATTGTTGTAAATTGGGCCCGTATAGTTTCACATTTTCTGTATTGTTCGTAGGCCGGTTCTAGATCTCGAACTACAGCGACACTTTTCTTGTGAACTTTGTGCGAGTCTCGATCGCACCAAGCTTAGTACAAGTGTACTTTGCACTGAACTACAATTTGCGACTTTTGTCTGTAGCCAAAGAATCGAACCAACCTAAACAAGGAAGAAGGGTTACTTATCCGGTTTGCTCGAACCTCTTGTCGGTGGTACATTGTCAGCGAAATGCTCAACAAACAAATGAATTACGTCTTTGTAACTTGCTCGCTTTTCCATCAAGCATCGGTTAACAATACTCTATAGTTCTCTGTTTATCTTCAAAGCTACTCCGATATGTTAATAACCTCAACTCTGTATTCTATTTTAATAATGTTGATGTACTACTGCATAACTTAACGGCAAGCGTCAACTGACTCGTATCCCTCCCTGTATGCATTGATAGAAGAATAAATTAATTTAAAAATTCAATCCGAACAAAAACATTTATACAGTTTTAGAGCCCGTGTCATGTACTGTATAGGTCATAGGGTCATGGCCGTATGTACGGATCGTTATAGTGGGTGGGGCTTGGAAAGGGCGGGACTAGATCGACACTTCTCATAGAAAAAACATCATCCCTTCGGCTTGTAAGGGAAATTTAAGCTTTAATAATGTCGAACAATGGCTTCGCGAGAGGTTTCAATTTAATTTCGTAGAATAGGATATACGTTGAGTTTGACGCGTATAGAAAGAAGTTGTTGATTTTGTGAGAAGAGTAGAAGGAAATTTAAAATTTCTAGTTTATCTGTCGATATGTAAGCGGATTTGTCCTGAATGACTTACTGAAATAGAATCAATGTAGCTACTAGTAAAGAAAAACTTAAGATTTAAATACTACTTAAGATAAAAATCCGAAAATTTAAAGGTTTATTCTTATGGGTTCATATACGCACATAAAAAAGGATTTTGCAAACATTTTATTTTAAAGCGTAAAAAGGTCAAAATTAGGTGGTTCACTCTTAGCCCTATAACAGATAAAACAGCTGATTCAGATAAGAAGCTTAGCATGGTTGTTGAATGTATTTACATTCGTTACCAAAGCAACCGATGTTACAAATTTCTAATCACTTAATTATTATTCACAACTAACAGTTGTTTTAGATTAGGTAAAATCAAACACAAACAACAACCAACGACAAATTCTTTCAGTGTTACAAGTAAAACATCTGCTGTTACACTTTATATTGTTGTGTATAGTTCACCGCTACCTCCACCGCCCTACTTAGATCCAGGTGCCTCTGTCCTAATCAATTGTCATTTCCGTGAAAATATTAGAGTATATAATAATCTGTTTGCATTGGCTTTGCCATGATGACTCACCGCGGGGGTGGTGAGCGAAGTGAGCAGGGGCGGAGGCCCTAGTTATGAATAATTTGTAGGTTTTGATACAAAATCATTATGAATAAATTGTAGGTTTTGATATAAAATCATTATGAATAAATTGTAGGGTTTGATACAAAATAATTATGAATATATTGTGGGGGTTTTATACAAAATCGTTATGAATAAATTGTAGGTTTTGATACAAAATCGTTATGAATAAATTATAGGTTTTTATACAAAATCATTATGAATAAATTATAGTTTTGATGCAAAATCATTATGAATAATTGTAGGTTTTGATATAAAATCATTATGAATAAATTGCAGGTTTTGATACAAAATTGTTATGAAAAATTGCAGGTTTTGATACAAAATCATTATGAATAAATGGTAGGTTTTGATAAAAAAAAACATTATAAATAAATTGTAGGTTTTGATACAAAACCATTATGAATAAATTGTAGGTTTTGATACTAAATCATTATGAATAAATTGCAGGTTTTGATACAAAATCATTATGATTAAAAATACCGTTCAGTTAGACAGACTCCGCACCGTAGGTCTAGTTATAGTACAGTACTACATTAACAATGTGGAAATGTTTGTCTATTTTGATTTAACTCAAAAACTGCTCATCCTGTTTCGATGATTTTCGACTCTTGCGTTAAACATTGTAGCAAAGCAAAGCAATTCCAGATAGTAATTATTCGTATATGTGTACCATGCTGGTTGAAATAGGTCGTTATTCATAGGATGATAATACCAGGTGTCTTAAAAGTCCCCCCCCCCCTATTTTTGTTTTATTAATGGAAATAGACAAATTTGCTTTGGGGATTGTTAACATGACCAAAAATGGTGTTTTTTTGGTGTATCGTAAATTTCAAACCCTCCCTTTTTGGGGGTAAGTCGAACATTTTAAACGAGAACCCCTATTAAATGACACCTCATTTTAAAGGTATTGATAAAAGAAGGAGATTGGCTCAAACCGGAGGTCTGTATGTTGACTCTATCCAACACAATGGCCAATCAAAATTAAAATTTCCCCAAAAAACTCCTATTTAAAGTTTTATTGATAACTATATGTTACATTGAGTAAAAACTTTAGCACTCTCCTAATTTTCACTCCGATTAAGTGCTTGAAATGAGAACCATTGACTTCTTGACAAAAATACAGCCCGGACTCAAAGTGTTGCCCAACATTTCTGGTATGATAAGGTGACGAGCGTGTTCGATCCGTACTATGTTATATGACTTAGATCGAGTGACCTACTGGATAAAACCCTTGTAAAAAATAACAGATGTATCATCTTTAACATTTTGATGTTATGTAAATGGGGAAAAATAATAATAATTATTATTATTTTTCTGAAAAATAATTACTCCCCATATTAATTAATTAATGCTTTTTTTTTTAATTTTTGTAAATTTATCATTTTAAAGTATACATGGTGAACTAAAAGTCTGGAGACAGTCTAATATCTCAAAATTTACGAGTGTTATGAGATAGAAATAAAAGCAGTTATTCACAACCATAAAAGAACCACTTTTTGGTGAGTTTGAAATTTGTGTCCGCCATCTTGGAATGAACTTCATTTTTTAAATGGGAAGGTGGTCATGTGATACATCATTTCGATGTAGAATTTCAAGAGAAAACCAACGGTGAAATTTGCACATCCATATCTTTAACCAAATAAAAATGGCGGCCAAAAAAACGAAATCGTGTTTTCCGATTTTGTTCCATTTTGCTGTACGGATTCAGAATTAAATAAGCTTTCAAACGATATGCCACACAACGATATTTGGGAGTATTTAAAAATTTTGAGTTACAGCCATTTTGATTTCTTTAAAATTGATTTCGAGTGGTTGAAATTCTACATCGAAATGATGTATCACATAACCACCTTCCCATTTAAAATAAACGGTATCAGTTAACTGACACAAACTTTCTCCCAACTTACTGTAGTCAAAATAATATTGTTTTTAATCATTTTATTTACTACTTTTTAGAACAAAACAAAAAAATAATATTCTACTTACGTCAATCGTATTAAAAAATTATTGTCCCAGGCGGGATTCGATCGCGCGACCTTTGAATTACTGGCCGTGCTTGCTACCGTGGTGCTACCCCGTGCGGCCGCTGCCGCGATGCTAGATTGACAACACAAACTTGTTTATTTTTAAACATTTCCCCATAATTATAAAACGCCGAAGTTTTGATAAAAGCGGGTGGTGTCATTTTGTTTGGCATCTTAAGCACTATAAATACTGAAAATTTGATCAAAATCGTTAGAGCCGTTTTTGAGAAATTTGCATTTTTGTCGTTTTTTATTGGTTTTTAGGGGTAAATTACCCTTAAAAATTAAAAATTCCAAAAAATGAAAAAAACGCCTGGAGATATTAGGTTTTAGTACCTACATACCAAATTTCATGAAAATCGGACCAATAGTGTCCTCTCTGGTCGTGTATACATACAGACAGACTGACAGATAGACACCACTCTAAAAACACTTTTTTGGTTTAAAGGAGCACCAAAACAAAAAATTCCACTAAAAATATTTTTGGGTTCAGGGAGCACCAACACAGATAATTGCACTAAACAATTTTTTGGGGTTCTGGGAGCACCAAAACAGATAATTCAACTGAAAATTCAAATTCGAACATTTTTACGAAAACAATACTTTCTCCATATACTACGTATAGGGCGGAGAAAGTAAAAATGAAGTTTATTCCAAGATGGCGACAAAATTTTAAACTCACCAAAAAGTGGTTCTTTTATGGTTGTGAATAATTGCTTTTATTTCTATCTCATAAGACTCGTACATTTTGAGATATTAAGCTGTCTCCAGACTTTTAGTTCACCCTATATAGTTTTGTTGTTGAACTGGTTGAATGGCTACATCAAACGTGTTTCATTTTCTCTTTTAGTAGAAAGACAAACTAGAAGTTTGGAAGTCTCAAACATGCAATACCAAGGAGACCCCTTTGCCCTATATTTGTTTGTTCGCTGCTATATTTAGATTTCAATTTATTATTTTAGGTTACTATATTGTAATTAGGTACTTTTTAAGCCAAGAAAGAACTTCTTTTTATTTTTTATTTGTTAATATTTGCGTAAGGATGTTTGGTGGTGAATAAGTCAAATTTAAAAACAAATTTTTAATCTGAAAAGAAATAAATAATCGAAGGATTGTCTTAAGTAAAATGAGAGGTTAAACATTTTTCTATCTCTGTTAGAACCCGAGAAATCAAGCCGTTCTTATATTATTTTTTTTTGACACACTGTATATTTTGCAATCCACTATCGTTCTTAATTGACTAATATCCTCGCTTATCGATAAGAACCGGTTAGATCAGTGACAACTCTAACTACTAATTCCTTTGAAAGAAACACTGAATGACTGTGCTTCCTGCAATAAAACATTAAAGACGACAACACATTATGTCGCATCAACAATCTGAAACGGCGACCCGGCCTTAACCCCAGTCTTCATGCCTGGCATATAATATAGCAACTTCGTGTCTATGTACCGCTTCTTAGCTGTAAATATGTTTACACGATTTTATAATAAAAGTCAATAAAAAGAAGAAAATACTCCCCTCTGCAGCTATCAATCCATGCTTTGCAAACTAGCGTGGACCTTGACGAAAACGAATTACAATTCCTCTGCGACATCTATATTTTGATTATTATACCTTGAGTGATAGACATAGATATACTGTCGAGGCCTTTTCAACTTTCTACTGTCGTCGAGAAAGAAAACTGAAGAAGTTATTGAGAAAATTTAAATATTTTTTATTTTAATGCTTAACGTCTTTACATAACGGAGACGAAGAGCAGCGTATAGCGGAGTTGGATTCGGACCTACGCAACTGTGTTCAAGGTTCTAACTGAAGCAGTTTGGACAAGTCATTTTAACCACTGCGCCACTTGATTGATTCGGTTCTTTTTCACCGCTGGGAAAACTCCCGAGTGTACAGTCAATGACCTTGAGGTGAAGTGGGGAGAAGAACAATGCTGGACTGAAATCATAAGTATCAGCGTCTGCCAATCGTCCGCCTACCGTTCCTCTACTCTCAGCACCATCCAAGGCTCTGTGCAAAAGTGTGTGCACGTGACGAATTTTGTAGGTCGACTAAAGCGCCACATCCGGGTTAAATCGCAAGCCGCGAGACACTTGAAACGTGCATTCGTAATCTTGTATTTCGGAATCTATTTAAACATAAATTATCAGGGGAGTAATTGTAAATTATTAAGAAGGCTTCATACTTTAAACGAGTGACCTTCAAATATGAAAATTATTATTGGAAAACCCCCAATAAATGCATGAAAAGTAATAAATTTTTACATTATTAATTTCTTTGAATTAAGCCCTGCACACACCAGAGCGATACTCCGTGCGATACCAGAGCGGGCGCGATACTTTTTCTTGGAAATTCTCTTGCGATACCAGTGGTCCGTGCAATACCATGGTGGCTTATGGAGCCGCACACACCAGAGCGAACTGCGATACGCGATACCGAGACGAATGCGATACTGTAGCGATATTATCGCAGTAACGCTGCATGCACTGTTCGCAGCGCTTTATCGCAGCGATACCACGTGGCCAAACCACTAAACTACTCAGTTTTGTCTGTCCTGTGCACGTGTAACAACAACATGTCGTGTATCACCGAACAGTTACTTGAAGTTGTTTATACATACCCGGTGCTCTATGATTTAAATCACAAGGATTATAAGAACATACGGAAGAAAGACAAGATCTGGGAGGACATCGGAAAGACACTGAATACTTCTGGTAAGTATGAAAAGTTTTGCTGGTCCCAAGAAGCACTTTGCTAGCTAGGACCAAACCTTTCTTCCAGGATAGGTACTGCATAATATTTAATGAACCAAGCCTTCGTAATTATGTTTCGTGTGCATATAATTTTAGCCATTTTATTGTTTAGTACCACCACGTGGTAAGTGTTGGTAAGGTTGTTTGGTACAGTGAGGAGGAAGCAGCTTGAGCTACAGGAAGTAGTGACGCCGTCTACCGTGGGAACGTCTGCCCTTGTATTTAAATTCCCAAGTCAACTCTTTGGTACTTTCCTTTTCAATAATGTCAGCAATCAAATTCAGCAAATCGTCAAAACATTCCTCATTCATTCTAAAATATATGTAGAATCTTTTTTCATCTTTTCTTAACTGGGGCATGAGCATATGGTACTCGCCAAATTGCAGCCGTTCTTTATTTATGTCGTGTACCCACATTTTCCTTGCTCTTTCGTCTTCTAGTACGGCTAGTAACAGCAACGCTTCTTCTTCATCAGACGATGTCATGGTAAGTAAACACAACACTTTTAAGTCTAGAGAGTCACACGACCACCGCACCCTACGCTCCCCTGAGGTGTACTGGCTTTCCCGCGCGTCTCTTTTCCCGCTCTGGTGTGGAAGCACCTGTTTCCGCTGCGATATTATCGCCCAAGTATCGCAGATAAAATTCTAGGAATTATATCGCGTCGCTCCAGCGATAAAGTATCGCTCCGGTGTGTGCAGGGCTTTATGAGGAATAAGACAAAAACGCATAGCCACTAAAAACAATTTAAGAGGTTTCACAACAACTATTATCCTTAAGCTTTTAAATGTTTTTGGGAGTTTTTAGACTTTCTAAACAACCTAATACGATAAAGAAAATTGCAGAGTCATCCCAAGCCCTACGAGAGTCCAAAGCGATGAAGATGACGCCTAATTAAAGCAGGTAGCAAAGGTTAACATTTCCATTGCGCAGTGGAGTATCGATCGACACGCCCTCCCAGCTAACTACCACTATTTACACACAATAGATTCGAAAACCAAACAACTCAGATTTTCCATTTCTCTAGGTTCTTCTTTCTATATTGATCAAGTACTGAATTCAATTTGATCACTGTGCAAAATACACATTCACATAGAGTAGTACTAATAGTACAGAGTTGTGATTCCAAAACTCAAAATTATATAATCAATTTTATTTATTCTTTTACTGGTATAATCTCGAATGAAGGGAAGGAGGGTTAAATGAGTTTCGCTGTGTAGGGGCAAAGTATTTGTTCAGTCTTGCAAATTAATTATAGCTTACGCTTTGTTCCCATGAATGTTGGTCCCGTCAAACTAATGGAAGCTGTTTTACTGTTATCCTGTGTCCGATAGTTTGACAGTTATACCATCTTATAGAAAATGAAACGAGCTTCAAAAACTTACTTCTGACGATTTTAGAACGATAAATAATTCGACCACGCAGCTGGACCGCTGACGTGAGTTCAGCAAATTTCCAAAATTAAGTTTATAGGCCTATGTTTTAGGGTTTCAACCAACAATTTGGGAAATAGGTCTACTCACGAAGGCGTTGAACAGCTGTCTGTGTGTACGCAATATATTAGTAGAATTTGTTTGCGCCTAGTGGCCTCGAGAGTTTGCACCACTTGGCCAATTCGCTAAAAAGTACTGTTTTTGAGTAACTCTCACCTTATATTTACTATTACGGTTCATTTTGCAAACAGGTTTTCCCTATTTTATGGTTCTGTAAAAGTTAACCATTATAAGATCATTCGCCTACAGGGCTGCATTAAGGACGGAGCGGTTGGATCGATCAATTAAGGGCCATGTGACTTAGGCGGCCCCAAAGACTTTTTTAAATTACTAAAAAATATTTCAAAATAAGAGTTTAAAAATTACAAAAATCTACGTAAAAGTTAAAAAACGACATGTGTTACTGAAAATGTTGAGAATTTTTTTTGCAAATGTTGGTATGAGGGCCCCCATCATAAAGATAACGTTACATTGTTTCATTATGAGAACCCTAAATTATCGGTAATTATAATATACTAATAACTAATTGAATTAAAAGTACTAAATAAAAAAGTTACTGAGTATTGTAAATGTTTAAAAAAATACTTTTAAAAGTGTTTCATTTTTAATGGCGCACCTTTTCCCCAGCTCCAGGGCCCCAGTGGTCTTAATCCGGGCCTGCTCGTCTGTATATCTGTCACGTGCGATATTTTTCTGGAACGGATATTTGTATCCGAATGAAATTTGGGTCTATAAGTGTGCATTAGTCCGGTGAATTTCAACGATATAGAGTAACGTTTTCAGCAATGTACACTAGTGGACGCTTTTTTTACAGTTAACATTTGTTTGATAGTTTTGACGCTACAACATTGGATAAGAAATGATACGGGTTACACAAATTTACTGTTGATTTGACAAATGTACAGTTATTTGATTTATTCTCATTTAAAATGTTAAAATGGAAGCCATTATGAAATGGATAGTTGGAGAAATTTGTTTTTTGTCAATATAGTTGACGAGTAAAATCGTTTGACCCGTTCTAAACATATACATTATTAAATAAAAAAACTAAATGGTGGACATATGTTTCTGAACATGTGTTTATTTTTATCTTATTTTGACCCATGTGACTACCTTATGAATTATCTCCTCAATTACAGAATCACCCTGTATATACACTGTCCACAACTCTTCCATATACTGTTATAATGCATCTTTAAAGATTTAGCCAGCGTACAAGATAAAAGGTGTCGAAACAGCAGTACAGAATTTGTGAAAATTGTTGTCACTTGACTTGACCAAACGGATATTGTAAGAAACCCGTGTGCGGACTTCTTCGTAGAACCTTTCATTGCCAACATTTCTTAAGTTTACTACTGTTTTACTTTGTTTTTAACGATTTAGTTGAAATAAGCGTAAAAAACACACAAGCAATGCACATTTTGACGACTCGTAACTTTAAAAAAGCAAAACAATCAAGCAAATTATCCGAATATAGTGGTTCTATCCGCGTAGGTGAACTGGGATAGGAGCGAAAGGGTAAAGATAATTATTGTGAGGGCATAGATTAACACCGCATAGTAGAGCGGAGTTAGGAGCTACAATGGCGACAACTTGTCCCATTTTTCAGCTGTCTTTGGTCGTGTTTGTTTCTCTTTCACATGAATTTCGTGTTAACGGAAAACTCATCACTGAAAATATGGCACGTCATGCAACGCCGAAAAAAACACAAGGAATACCATCAACGAGGAATGTTAATGGAGAGTTCCATCATTTGTACTCTCAACTGCTTCAGTTCTCGGAAAAATTAAATAATCCTTATTTTCGAATGATTATTAATACATTTGATTACGTCCTACCCAAAATTGAGACTACTGAAGAAGTGGGCAAATTTGAATCACAATCCATCATATGAACGACTGACAGTTGTACCATTGTATTTGGATAACCTAATAGAACTCCGATCCAATGCAATATTTTGTTCCACTGGAAATTCGACTTTTTTGGCGCTATCTATTGGGGAAACGAAGGAAGCTGGTTGGAAACACCAATGCTTACAATGCTTTCTCCCTAGCGCTACCTCGCGGCGCGATCATGTACTATTATCGCGAACACCTTTTTTCCGGCACACAACCTCCGTATAGATGCAAGATCTATTTATCCATGATCTATGGTTATACTGAGATAAGTTAAATATTTATATTCTTCTTTTTCTTTACATTTTACTAACACTTAACTTTTTCTTGCATATTTATTTTGTGTGTATTACTCCATTTTAGACTTGTAACGTATTTTTATTTTGTTTGAAAAAACTATTTATTGATCTCATTGCAAGTAAAAAACTTCTTTTAAACCTCATTCAACTTGCCATAAAATATACAATAATCAGCAAGTGAACTGATTGACTAGTTTTATTTGCAGAAAATCTATTAATTCAGAGGAAAATTGTATTTTAACATCCATTTTTAAGAGACAACCCGCCAGTGATAATAACGACGAAAACAAGAACTGTATATGTTTGATTCCGTCGCTCTTGTCCCTTGTGGCAGCGCTTATTGTCGCTTTGCTCTCTCATCCACTACGCAGTATTCTATTTGTGCATGTGTTTGCTTTCGTCTCTCTTCTCTTCGAAGTATTTAAGTAATGAACACTACACTGTTTTTTTTTCAAAATTGTGGCTGCAGTATTTTCAGAAAATAAGTGTAGGCCTACTTATGTCTTTTGAACCACATTTACGGGATTATCTTTAAAAAGAAATATCCCAACACGCTTAAAAATTAGTTTTCATAACTGGCTTTGTCCTTACTGACTGGCGAAGGATCAACGTAGACCAAACTAGTGAATTATTATAAATATACGAAAATGTGAAGGAATTTTCTTATGGTTTGATAAGACGATCACTAAGAAAGGGTTTCCTAAATTTTGATTTTAATGTGTAAAAATTGCGAAATTCCGGGGCTCACTCCCAGCCCTAAAACAGATAAAATAGCTCATTCTAATCAAAATCTTAGCAGCACAATTTTAATTTAGGACAATAATGTACCAACTCACGTTTCTTGAATGCATTTACAATTATTATGGTATCAACCAAGTTAGCGAATTTAGAATCAGTTAATTATTTTTCACAGCTTAGGCTATAATATAAATACAAAATTATGTATGTATGGATGAATATACCGGATGTCTTAAAAGTCCCCCCCCCCCCCCCCTCCCCTTTTTTTTTTTAATGGAAATAGACAGATTTGCTTCGGGATTGTTAACATGACCAAAAATTGAATTTTTTAGTGTACGAACTATGCGTCATCAATCAAATATCACTCAACAATTTGGATGAAAGATTCCATATCTCTAACCGAAAAAATACAGATTTTCTTTATCAGATTATATACATAATTGTAGAAATTTTTCATCTTTGCGATTTTTTTATAAACACAATAATTTCGTTTTAAGTTATCGGTGAAAAAACTTAAATACCTATTACAACCAGTCAAATAAATTTGTTTTGCAGCAATGAGTTCACAACACTGTATTAACAAATGGGCTGTATCTCGTCAGATGTTTTTTTTTTAGTCCGGATTGGGCTGGTATACTTATTGAATCACCCTCGTTTCCATAGAATGAAAATTAGTACGTTATCCTGTCTTCAAGTCATACTAATCAAAATCATGTTTTCGTCGTACCGAAACTAAAACAAAGGTGTCGTGTAGTCTGATTCGAAACCAACTGAAAACAAGGTGTACATTTTTGAACATATATTCCTCTCAAATATTGATTTATTCCATGTTGGTTTCCTGCTGCGTTTTAGGTGTCGTATTTCCTTGATACAAAATAAGTGAACTTCGAAATAATTCATTTTCGTATTGCGAGGAACATTGAAAGTAACACATGGTTTTCGAATAACGAACAACAAACATAGTTTTCCGTATAACGAACAACATTGCGAATAACATACATTGCTTTTGTATAATGCGCAACATTGTAAATAATATACATTGTTTTTTTATAATGAGCAACATTGTGTATAATATACATTGTTTTTTTATAATGAGCAACATTGTAAATAATATACATTGTTTTTGTATAATGAGAAACATTGTAAATAAGATACATTGTTTTTTATAATGAGCAACATTGTGTATCATATACATTGTTATTTTTATAACGAGCAACATTGTAAATAATATACATTGTTTTTTTTATAATGAGCAAGATTGTAAATAATATACATTGTTTTTGTATAATGAGAAACATTGTAAATAATATACGTTGTTTTTGTATAATGGCCAACATTGTGTATAATATACATTGTTATTTTTATAACGAGCAACATTGTAAATAATATACATTGTTTTTTTTTATAACGAGCAATATTTCAAATAACATACATTGTTTTTTTTATTACAAGCAACATTGTAAATAATATACATTGTTTTTTTTTTTTTTTTTTTTATAACTAACAGAATTGCAAATAATGAGTTGTTTTTGTATAATGAGCAAAATTGTAAATAGTATACATTGTTTTTGTATAGTAAGCAACATTGTAAATAATATTCATTGTTTTTGTATAATAAGCAACATTGTAAATAATATTCATTGTTTTTGTATAATGAGCAACATTGTAAATAATATTCTTTGTTTTTGTATAGTGAGCAACATTGAAAATAATACACATTGTTTTTTTTTTATAACGAGCAACATTGGAAATAACATACATTTTTTTTATAACGAGCACATTGCAAATAATATACATTGTTTTTGTATAATGAGCAACATTGTAAATAATA
>JAGFPH010003878.1:102552-119479 GCA_018207615.1 Philaenus spumarius | reverse complement strand
TTTTTTTTATAACTAGCAATATTGCAAATAATATACATTGTTTTTGTATAATGAGCAACATTGTAAATAATATACATTGTTTTTTTTATAACGAGCAATATTGCAAATAACAATTTTTTTTATAACGAGCAACAATGTAAATACAGTACGTTGTTTTTTTTATAACGAGCACATTGCAAATAACATACATTGTTTTTGTATAATGAGCACTATTGTAAATAACATTATTATTGATAACTAAACTTCCCTTCTAGACACTGGGCGATTGTGGGATAGTGTCTTTGCACTACACATGCGGCTCTGCAAAGGAAATCATTAGCTCTGTGACAATGGCTGCCGATATATCAAATAACGAAATCCAGTGTGATTTGTGTTTTGTGCGCGCAATAAATGTCAATATAGAAAGATCAAAGGATAAATCTCGGCGTAGTGAAACAAAAATATTAGAGGTTTCGAGGAAAATATAAACTGTACGAAAACTAAGTTAAGGATAGACTACGTATATTATGTTTACCCAAGGAATAACTAAATAAAACAATTCTAGTTTAAAAAGACATTTATTATATTGCTGAACTGGTGATTATGTTTCTTTGATAAATAGATTTTACCTGATTTGAATCGTAAACAAAAATGAAAAATGAAATTCTTGTAGGATCATTCGTTTGTTTGTGTGTGTGTCACAGTCGAAACGCATTAAGATTTACAATGGCATTCTTTTTAGTTATAAAGCATGCTGATCCTAGTATATTCTAATATCCAATATTAACAATTATTTCAGTAAATCTTTTGTATGGTAAATATGAGGTACCCCAACAATAATTAGTGTATTACCAATAAGTCCCCTGAAAAATCATAGGCAGATTAATTAGATACACATACAAAATACATAATTTAAATGAATACTGTTTATAAACAACAAACTTTATGTAGGCTTACCTAACTATGCTTAAGGGGGTTTTTAAACTGTAAATGTGTACAATAAGGATTATTTAGGTATCTATACTAATATTATAAAGAGGTAAAGTTTGTGTTTTTGTTTGTATGTAGGGGTAATCTCTGGAACTACTGAACCGATTGATACAATAGTTTTACTAATAAAAAGCAACACTATCCCTGAGTAACATAGGCTATAATTCATTTTGATAAAAACATTTTTTATTTCAATATTTGTAAATTTAGTCGGAAAAATTTTTAGGTTAGGCCTAGACTGATAAACCAACACATGTATTTACATTTATTACCATAGCAACCAATTGAATAAAATAACAGATCAAATAGCTGTTTGATCCAAAATTTCCATTAACAGCTGATTTCAAACTTTGAAGCACATATTTTTGTATGTCTAGCTTTTAGGTTAGGGTTTTAAAATGTAAAGCTGAGCCTTGCTGGTTCATTAAACCTTTATTATAACGGCTGTTATAAAATATACGAAATTATTTGATTTGAACATTTAATATTATTTACTATCTTAGCTTTGAGGTTATTATTAATCCTACACCTTTATTTTAAAGAAAACATAACATGATTATGTGTATAGAAGGTTTTAACGGGGTTGGCGAGCGGAGCACGTAGGTGTTACCCACAGTGGTTTTATAAAACTGTAGGCCTATTTGTTAAGATTTTGTATTTATGAACATTATTATGTATCAAAATAAACATAAAAATATTATCTTTTAATTGCTTTATATTTTATATTGATGTAGAAAATGATGTAGAAGTTATTAATATTAGCCTTTAATGAAGAAATTCATAATCGAATATGGTTATATGTTATACGAAGATGTACGAATGTTTCCGAAGTTAAACGAAAAGGCATCCTCTTCTTTAAATTTCTATAAATGAATATATTGACGAAATATCTTTATATTTATATTAATTGTATAACTTGAAAGCAAATCATGTAATGTATTACAGCCTACATTGGTTCTATAATTCATATATTAAAAAAATCTACTTTACAAGACATTATATTAATGATTATATTTGTAAACATAATCCCAAAATATAATCTACGCTAGATGTGTTTAAGTATTACAGATGATGGGTGAAATCGGTGGCGTCTCCACAGCGCTGAGGGTAAATTAGTCTCTACAGCGCTGAGGCCATAAATTATCAAAGGGCCTGCTCAGTGATGAAGAAGTGACGGGGGTTAATATCTTCTTTTTTAAAATGAATCCATAATGGTTTTCATTGCAGACATGATACGCCTCGAATTCTAAAGTAACATAATGAATTTATGTACTTTTTATGTAATTTTATCTCGTACTTTTGAGATGCTCGCAGTTAATCTTGAATGACTATGTAGAGTCACTAAAATATTACTAGAATGATTTGGTTTAATTTTAACATTGCAAATCAAGTCCAGTAAATAAAAAGCGGCCTTCTGGCTTTGGTTTTTTAATCGGCGAAGGAGTAAATATTTGTTATATTTTTATTAAACTAAAAATACAATGTTACTTTATTAGGCTTTGTTAGGAGTATTAGGCTAGGTTAGGTTACGTTAAGTTAGGTTAGGTAATGTCTGCAATGAAATGTATGCAAAATTTGCGTCATTCCTTGATTTGATTTGTAATGTTAAACCAAATCATTGTAGTAATATATAAGTGGTTCTACATAGTCATTCAAGATAAACTGCGAGCATCTCAAAAGTACGACATTTCATAAAAAGTACATAAACTCGTTACGTTCGTTGCTTTTGTGAATTCCAATTCGGCTGTCGAAACTGTCAGATTATGCCAGGTAGCCCGCTCGGCGCTGCGCTGTGGAGACTCGGCGCTGTGGGACGGATTCGGTGAAATCGGCTGTTATATTGTTACTCACGGTCGTTCACTCGCTTTTCTCTTGTTGATACCGTGGTGTATATATGTCGTTTTAACTGGCGTTAATGACATTCAAACGGTATTTCCAGATTCTGGGATAGTACCCCTATGTTTCATAAAATAGTTTGTAAAACAAAATAGCTGATATCCGCGGCTTACCTCGTAGAAGTGTTTAAATAAATAAAAGATCTATCGGGTAAATATTTTACCTCACCATTATATGCAATTACAAGAAAACGTTTTAGATCCTATATCAAAGCCCACTAAAGAATACCGTTGAGGGTTGGGCTTGTGTACACCGAGACCTTGAACGCGCCAATCGCCGTAGTGCGACGTTGTCACGTTCTTCCCACGCTTCTAACAGACTGCGGCTGACTCAACACATTTATAATTCTTTAAACTGTGCGATCAAGCCTCGAGCGGTAAATACCAGGCGTGTTCGAATCTAGTAAATATGGCAACGCTGCGCGCCCATCCTATTGGCCGCCTCGCAACAGTATTCTTTAGTGGGCTTTGATATAGTTCCCAAACTCGATCTATGTAACTCTTTTAGGCCCTCGTAAATTATTAGCTATTCGCCAATATAAAACTCCCGTTTTCCGCCAGTTTGTTACTTGTAACTCTCGAACGAACTTACGATTTAGAAATCAGGTTTTGAGGTGTATTTATCATCTGTACGTTTCACAATTTTCACATACATTATTGTTTTGATATATAGTTAAAGATTAAACCAGCTTCTAAATTAAATTAAAACGCAGACGATATTGTCAAAGTGTTAGGATTTTAATCAAAATCAATTGTTTTATTTAAAATGGTAGCGTGTCACGTCCGTTCGCAAAACCCCTAATTTTGTCCGTCATTTTAAAATTTTTAAATAGGAACCATACAATTTCCGGAATAAAAGGTAGCCTAGATTAATCTCTGAAAAGTCCTTTACATTCAATGAAAGTTTCGTCAAAATTGGTTCAGCCGTTTCGGTGATTAGCCTGAACAAACAGACAGGAAGACGGACAGGCATAAAATGCATGTTAAGGTTTTAGTAAAGTGTGAATAACCATATGAGCTTAGAAAAAAGTATTTATTTTTAAATCACAGACAGACACTTTGGACACTTAGATTTGGCGCCCAAACTACATAACATTTTTGTGTGCTACTTGTTATAACCATAGACTTCCGTGCTCCGACTAAAGGCTGCAAATAGAATTAAGATTGATTTCAATGTCGTTTTATACCAGATAATCAGTCCATTAGAATGCAGCAAACCGTGCAAGTGAGCATACATCGACCTGCATGTGATGTGATCAGGGTAGCTCAGTCGGTACAGATAGCGCCAATTAGAATGGAGCGCGAAGAGGGGGTGTGCGAGTCTCCTACGCCGGCTCCCACCACATTTCCCCTCTCGCGACGGAGTACAGTCAAAGCAGCCTGCCCTACCTAATTTATGTCTGCTATGTAGTCGTGTTGATTGTATATCAACACTTTTTGGTGGTGACTGTACTGAAGACTCACCGTCGAGTAGGAGAGGGTAAGACGTTACAGCGCATGCTCAAGTGACGCTTCACACTACTTGGCACTATCTGTATACCAGTAGAACGGAACGCTAAACTTCCTGGGTTCGAAACCGGGTCTCGGTCAATGTTTTTTCACTTGTAATTCAGTTGTACTTTTTGAGTAGTCGATCTAGCTAAATCGATGAAGATACTCTATAACAATAAGCTGAGGAAATGTCTATCATGTGAACATTTGATAACAACCTAGACAGCAGTGTGCCATTTTAAGTTTTTTCCACCAAAATGCTCTTTTCAACTTAAAAAAATTAATAATTAAAAATACTAGTTTGTATTTAAATAATCTATACATCTATACTTACCTGCATAATATAAATAAAATTGAAGTGTCTGTGATTTAAAAATATAAGCTTTTTCTAATGTTCACACGTTATCAAAACCTAAACTCACATTTGTACACTTTTTGTCTGTTTCTCCGGGCTAATCTCAGGAATGGCTGAACCGATTGTGATGAAAGTTTCACTAACGTGTAGAGCACTTTTCAGAGAATATTTTAGGCAACATTTTATTTTTAAAATATTTAAAATTCCTGTAAAAAAATTGAAAAAAATTTAAAAACTTGTACCAGTTATCCCTTTCGATCTTATTGGGAATCACTAGTCAGCGTGTATTTGCACCGAGTTAGTAAATTGTGGAAGACGTGACTGGAACTGTCGGTGCAAATTGACGATAGCCGCATACCCAGAGGAAATTTATTAATCGCTAACCCTAATTTAACCGATTGCCTTTAGCCGAACCCTGCAAATCCGACTCTCCCAGCTTTTAACAAGCGCTTAATTAATTAATATAAATCTAAACTATACACTTTAACTGTCACTAAATCACTAGTCACCATTTGTACACGATAGGCTTCTAACCGAACCGAAGTTATTACCGCTTAATATTGATTACGAGTGCGCGATTGGTTATGTTCTCACGTTCCGCGATTACCGATTATAATATTAATAATATTAATTAGATTTGCTTATGGCATAATAACGGATTGCAGTGAGCGTAGAACTTCGTCACCGACGGACGTTTTACCTGCCGCTTACGTCTAGTTGATGCGTCGGGACTCGGAACCACACTGATTTCTAATTCAAAGTCAAGTTGCAAGGTCGGTTCTGACGCGCATGCGCGCAACTAGTCCAGCTGTCTGGTACGGAGTTCGGTAACTCGTTACAAACTATTGAGAAATTTAGGGAATTTTTTGGACAAATGTTAAGGATATTGCTTGTCTATTTCGATATATGTATTACATTATGTAGAGGTCGACCAACCCCCATCACCCAACTTAGATCCAAGTGCCTCTGTCCTAATCGATTATCATTTCCGTAAAAATCCCTATAAAAAAAGTGAAAATTATAAACAAAATTGGGGAATTTTTGGTCAAATGTTAAGGATAGTGCGTGTATATTTCGATCTCTGCCTTACATTTTGTACAGTTCACAACTCCCCCCACCACCCAACTTATATACAATTGCTTCTGTCCTAATCAATCACCATTTCCGTAATACGTTTGCGTTGGCATCACCATATGTAACCGCAGGGGTTGGCGAGCGAAGCAAGCAGGGACAGAGCTGTGAAATAAGAACTGTGGTTCCTAAATTATTGTGACACCGTGTACATAGAAGGGGCCTACATGTGCTGGTAACATTAGCTGTTCCTACAAGCTAAGCATTAAACAAATTAAATATTCATCCCCAGCTGTAAGGGGTGCAGTTATTAACACGTTCACTGCTGCGCAAATTTCGTATTTCCTATGCTAGGAGCTGAACTTTTATTTTTTAAATTTTTAGCCTAAATGAGTAGAAATTACTTTATTTCTTATTTTTGAACCTTTCTAGATAATAATCACTAATATTTTAAAGCGGACGCACAAGTGCGTCCATAGCACATGGGACTAAAATTGGCGTGCGAGGCACGCAATGCACTGTGTATTGAAAATACTCCCAATATGGGGGTTGGCGTGTGAAGCACGCAATGTATTGTGTATTGAAAATACTTCTAATAGGGGGTTGGAGTGCGAAGCACGCAATGCATTTTGTATTGAAAATAATCCCAACTCGGGGTTGGGAGTAGTGAATGAGCATCGATCATGGTCCCCAGAATACGTTTTGAGGTGTCATTAGAAATTATATATACATATGTATATATTTTTAAATATGTTACTTACGTCGTCTCATACACACTGGTTCTTTTTTCCAACCGGTTTCGCTGCTTCAATTAGTCAGCATCATCAGAGCATATCCACTACTGCTTCGTCATTAACATAAAAACACTACACAACATACACATATATACAAACACACATTATATACGCACACAACGTAGGCCTATACTTTATGTCCTGTCATGTGGCTGGCCAGTTCCGAACTCCTGTATATATGTGTTCGCACTCTAACTGCCGCATTTTAAGTCCGATTTGGTCCAAATATGGTACACACTGGAACGGCCAATTGACCGATCCAATTGGGGTTAATTAATTACATTAATTAAAATAAATTCAAAGTCAATATAACAAAGGATTAAAGCCAAAGGGTGTCAGAAAAGCCCAAAATTAAGATAAAAAAGTAGTTTCCAATGTAAAAATAGTATTTAGTAATAATTTTGAAAATTGTGTTAGTTAAATACGTGCAGACTATGACGTAAGGTTTAGCGACAAAGTCGAACCAAAACCTTGCAGGATCTGACAGGAATTGACTTGTCCAGTCTTGTCTAAATTTGGTAGAAATGAGTTAACATTGAAAGATAGGGGTTTGTAATTTTGTTAAAAAAAGTTGTTATTAGTAGATTTATGTTGAAAGGAGAGTTAAATAAGCAAGGAGTAATAAAAATAATTTTGTTATGATAATTTGTTAAAAAGTTATAGACAAAAATGTAAGCGTAAACAAATCGATTTTGCAGAATTTGAATAAAATCCAAAAACAAAGTAGAGTCATTTGTAGAGTTAAAAAGGGTTAAGAAAATAAAGTAATAAAAAATATAAAGTTATAAAGTTTTATAGCTTAAAAATAAAGTGTAAAGTCATTCTTGGGCATAAAAAGGCTAATAACTCATAAAGTTCAAATGTAATTAAATCATAAAAAATAGCATTTAATAGAGTAAATAATAGGGCATAATCAAGCCGAAGTTCAATATAAATAAATAAATAGTTTTTTAAAAATAAAATAAATTAATAACAAAATGTATTAATTCAAAATAAATACAAGGGAGATTAATAAAAGGGAAATATTGGTAAAATAGGGTGTATGTATGTGTAATAAATTGTAATGCCATGTGAGATATGAAAAGAGCTTTAAAGGGGGGGAATGAGACGCCTAAAACCAAACGAAGGCAATTAGAGTAACAACAAGCTGAATAACTAGACAACCAAACAAGCTATCAAAAAACCAACACCAGATTAGCGCGTTTCAAGACCAACCGAAGAAGATACAAGCAAGAAAAAATGGAAAATTTCAAATTTACAGGAAATAAATTTCAAAATTTAAGCAAAACTAACGAAGTCTATAACTCAAGAAGGAAGAGGAGTAGAAACGCCATTCAAATTCCAGAGAAACCAGAAAACGTCAACCAATCCATAGAAGTCAACAAAATCAAAATCCGACCACGCAAAAAGAAGTTATAGAGTTTGGATGAAATCAAAGTCACATTCGCGAATTGACAAGTTCATACAGGCACGCAAGGCACAAGCTGCGAGGGGGAAGTGACGTCATCGGATCTACTACGAAGAGCAGAACAGTCCGCACATTGAAATTCAAAAAATGAAGATAATAATTAAATTAGGCCTAATCGATGGGAAATAAAGGCACTAAAATTCATCAAATAAATCAGGAAATATATTAAGACCAAAAAATATATTTCTAAAGCAAGAAATCAGGATTTCTTGTTACATAGAGGAAGATGCTGGTTTGACAAGTAAAAAGTCGACGATAGAATTTTGCATCCCCTCTAACATCAGTTTAGCACGAAGCGCCAACGAGTAAACAGCTGACCGAGATCCGAGGGTACTTAGAGAAAGTCGTAGGGCGATCAGTTCGGTGTGCGTTCGTTCTAGCTCCGGCCTAAAGCTAAGTCGGGTCGTGATAATTTCGGGAGAAGAATATCCATATAAACGGCCTATCTTGCCAAAAGATACTACAATTAACTAGGAGAGGACAACTTAAATTAAGTCTAGGAGAAGACAACTGTAAGCCGAAGAAACCATTCTGGGGACCAAGGAGAACAACTTTAACTCGCTGGAAATCGACAGAAGGAATTACGCGTCGAACTTCTTGTGTCCTGTAAGTGGCAAACGATCATTGTTACTTATAATTTTAAATAAATCCCTTTTTTGCAAAGTAATATATAAAATAAATTAAATAAATAAATTCAAGTAAATTCTGGGGAAATTGAATAAAGTAAACTCGTTTAGTAAATTTCATTACTCACAATGGCAAATCGTCGTATGTAAATAATATAATCATATACAAATTTTAATTAATAAATTAATTAATCACTTTGCTACTTTTCAATATATGTAAATATAAGCTAAATATTAATCAATTTCATTGTGTTTTTGAAAAAATAATTTGTTGTTTCAAAGTTAATGGATTTATGTTAATTAATAAATCGTTTTTGTGTTTTCAATAGAAAATTTTGAATATATAATTTACAAATCCAATCAAAATAATCCTAAAACCATTCAGTGCTCTAGTGTAATTAAGTCAGCAGGTGAGTTATTCACGGATCACTACAAATTTAACTCCAAAGGGAACGATCCCGAAAAAGAGTCTAGAATTGAGCTAGTGTACTACACAAAAGACGAAAAAGGTCTAATTAATTTAAATTTTAAAATTTAAGAATAGGAAACAAAAAGTTTTCCTTTTCTTGCCCTCGCCAAACCTCTCAAATTGTTCTAACGGGGTAGTACAACAGAACAACGTCAAATAAGGCCTGAAAACACTTGGGTGTTATTTGATGAGGGAAAGTGTTAAAGTTAACAACAAAAGGTTGTGTTTATTGAATAAATTAAAAGGGTGGGGAGGTTTGCGCGTGGCAACACGTTGGTTGTCTATGTCGCTCGTACGATCTTATAGCTCGCTTGGTTCGCCTAAAATCGATCAAAACATAAAATACCATAAAAGTACCCGGTTTACGTGGGGGATTTTACCTACGGACGAGTTTGTACGCTGCGAGCGAAGCGAAGCAGCACATAACCCGAGGCCGCAAAGTCAAGGTCGAAGCAGCGTGTGAGTCGAAGTTGGAGCCTTAGGTGCAAACAAATTGGAGGCTTACGTACTAATATATCTCATACACAGAAGCAGGTATTCAGCGCCTTCGTGAATAGTTTAATTTCCTAAATTATTGGTTGAAACCCTAGAACATATAAATTTAATTTTGGAAATTCGCTGAACTTACGTCAGCGGTTCATCTGCGTGCACGAATTATTTTAACTGCTAATTTTTAAACCGTTAAGTTATAATAAACACTCTTTTAAAAATAAAATGTCGGACTTTTTATCCACTCTGTATTTGTTTGTAATGTTAATATTGTATTTTACGTTGATTATTATTTTACCGACAAACTTTCTGTTCACAGGTATGCATGTTCTTGTCAATATGGCAGTTAACTCGAGATGTAAAGTATCTAGATCGAGTGCGGCTTTCACTGAGTACAGAGTAAGTAAATGAATTCTGTAAAAGCAAACAAAATGTGTACAGAAAATTAATATCTGTCTAAATTATCAGATGGCTATTAACAACTTCCAATAACAGTATACGCCAAAATAAACAGTAGACTACTGAAATTGTAATAGTTTTATTTTTGAACTAGCTGGCCCGATCCGGCTTTGCACGGATAGACAAATCAAATTTAAATGTATATTAACAAAAAATATATTATATAAATAAATATATTACACTATGTACTTTTTATGGTGATTTTTAGTAACTTTGACCCCCCCCCAAACCTCCCCTAAAATTTCGAATCTTTTGAAAACCTTTCTTAGTGAGCACCTATGTCTTTAGAGGATGCTAAATACCAAATTTCATTCCAATCCGTTCAGTAGTTTTAGTGAAATCGTTATTTAGTAACGTTGACCCCCCAAAACCCCCCCTAAAATTTCGAATTTTTTAAAACATTTCTTAGATAGCACCTACGGCCCTAGAGGAAACTACATACCAAAGTTCATTCCAATCCGTTCAGTAGTTTTAGTGAAATCGTGATTTAGTAACTTTGACCATCAAAACCCCCCTAAAAGTTTGAATTTTTTAAAACCTTTGAAAGTTAGCACTTATGGCCCTAGAGGAAGCTACATACCAAATTTCATTCCAATCCGTTCAGTAGTTTTAGAGAAATCGTGATTTAGAAACTTTGACTCCCCAAATCCCCATTAAAATTTTTTGAAAACCTTTCTTAGAGAGCACCTACGGCCCTAGAGGACGATACATACCAAATTTCATTCCCATCCGTTCAGTAGTTTTAGTGAAATCGTGATTTAGTAACGTTGATCCCCCAAAACCCCCCTAAAATTTCGAATTTTTTAAAACCTTTCTTAGATAGCACCTACGGCCATAGAGGAAACTACATACCAAAGTTCATTTCAATCCGTTCAGTAGTTTTAGTGAAATCGTGATTTAGTAACTTTGACCATCAAAACCCCCTAAAATTTCGAATTTTTTAAAAAAAACTTTCCAAGTGAGCACCTATGGCCGTAGAGGAAGCTACATACCAAATTTCGTTCCAATCCGTTCAGTAGTTTTAGTGAAATCGTGATTTAGTAACTTTGACCCCCCCCTAAAATTTCGAATTTTTTTAAAATTTTTCTTAGTGAGCACTTATGGCCCTAGCGGAAGCTACTTACCAAATTTTGTTCCAATCCGTTCAGTAGTTTTAGAGAAATCGTGATTTAGTAACTTTGACCCCCCAAACTCCCCCTAAAATTTCGAATTTTTTAAAAACCTTTTTTAGTGGGCACCTAGAGAAAGCTACATACCAAATTTCATTTCAATCCGTTCAGTAGTTTTAGAGAAATCGTGATTTAGAAACTTTGACCCCCCAAACCCCCTCCTAAGATTTAGATTTTTTTGAAAACCTTTCTTAGTGAGCACCTTTCTTAGTGCGCATGTAGAGCCTATGAGCAATATGTGTACTAAATTTCACATTCCTAGGAGGTATGGTTTTCGAGATACTGTGATGAGTGAGTCAGTCAGTGGTATTTCAGCTTTATATATATAGATAAAGTAAAACGAAGCGGGTTCTATATGTCCTCCATTAAGTTTTAGTCAACTCTGGTAGTGTTGTTGAAGATCTTCGAACATGTTGATGAAAAGTGGTTGTCGATTGTTGGTCGTTAACTTCTAACGTATCTAGTTATTTTTTCACGAAGCACCGAAATGGAAGTGGTGTCTCATTTCGTAAGATGATATCCCTTATCATTGCTCGCGCGTAAGCGTCAGGAGACGATTGGTTTTTCCTCGTGAAATCCAGTTATTCCTCTACAGCTAACGTTACCCGACGATTCCATTACCCCCAATTTTTTAAAAATCGAGTAGTCTTCACTTGGAAAGGCAACCGAGTACAGTTCAACAATGGGCGACGAAGAATGTTTGTTCTTTATTATGCTTCTTCGTGCCGTAAGACGGCGTAGTAGAGTTCTCAGACAGTATTGGGTTCACCCTGTTTTGAGTTCCAGACTTCTGTCAAGTCAGTTTTATCACTACATTCAGAGCTCCGTGAGTATCCTCAAAAGCTGTTTTACGTACTATAGGATGTCAGAGAGATATTTTAATGAACAGTTTAAACAAACTTGATCAAACCCTGTAAAATTGTGAAAACAGCCAATTTTCCAATATGAAGGCCAACTCTAACCAATATCTAAAGGTAACTCCTACTTTGTATAAGTTCTTGGAATTTAAACATAATTTTAAGATTTTTTATAAACCAACCCGCTTTCGTGTAAATTGGACTAGAAAGTTTTAATTTTAATTTTTGAAAGGCTTCCAGCTTCTTGAGATAAAACAATAACTATCATTTAAAATATACTTGCAAGTACGTGTTTTACCAAGTCACTCAACAAAAAGTGCACATTTAACGAAAATATACTGTTTGTGATGTTTTTTAAAAGAGGGCCGCCATGAATGTTGAATGCAGGTAAACGTACTGTGACTAAAGACTATAAGTTAGAACTTCAGGCTAATTTTTTAGTACTTGCATTTCTGTTATATAAATAACTTAATTAAACATACTTTGACTAAGACTAAGTTAAAACTTTAAATTAATTTTTTTTAACGCTTGCATTTCTGTTATACAAAATAATAATGTAATAATAACAGTGCTTTATTATACAGGTTCCATTTCTTTTTTTTACATTAATTTAGGCCTACTTAATTTAATAACAGTGAGAGGCAATTTTCTTTAGAGACCGTCTGCCAGGTTGGTAAAAGGTTTTGTTTTTTATTTGAATGGAAAAACTGTTTTAAAATCTATAAACTATATAATATTATACTATTTTATAATTGTATAAGCTATATATATATAAAAAAAGAAATAAAATATATTATACTACATACATGCTTTATACTTATACACTTATACAATCAGACGTACATATTTACATTCATACATACAGCAAAGACACTCAGACAACTAGAAAATATATATTTATATAGACAACTTAATCAATTTCCCCTGACATATATTAAAACTTTAATTCTCTAATTAATCCCCGTCTATATTGCCATATTTTTGGGCATATTTCGCCAATCCCTTTCTGTTATATAAAATATCTTAATTAATGTTACTAACTTATATATGTTTACAAAATCACAACTAAGTAGTATGTGTTATTTTACTTCAATATATATACTAATTAACAGTTTCGTTAGTTTTTGTGTCAACCTGACTCTATATAACATTTTTTAAGAGGGGCTGTCCTCTTTTTTTACAAAGAGATTTTTTTTCTGTTGGTCAATGGATAACAAAGTAATCGACAAAAACTTAAAACATACTTCTAAAACATTTCTAGTGTAGGCCTTTACTTAATCCTAATTATAATACACTTTTTCAAGAGTGACTACTGACAAATTAATAACATCTTACAACCTTAAACAAACTTGATCAAAATAGAAATGAAAAAATTATATGTCAATCATGTTTCTATCGTTGTTAGAAGACAAGATAGCCAGCCGTGTCCGTATTTTTCCGTATGAAATATTTGAGGTTATGTTTGATCAGACTACACTGTGTGCAATCATCGATACCGAGTCCAGTGTTTGCTCTCAGTGTGCAGCTAATATTTATGTTCCACCGCCAACCATGAGCCTATATTTAATTTGAATGTAAATCACTTGACGGTAAATAACAGTAAATACACAGTGTGCGAGATTTTTCTTGTTGCATTTTATGATAATGCTTCTAATGAACGTGTGCATAGTTGTGTTTGCATTTCCTGTTTAGCAATACACAGTGACTGACGTTGTGCATTCATATCTAGCAATAATATTCATTATTTCATTGGAAGTATCACTCTGTAAATAATATTACCAGGAAATGTATTGCGTGTTGTTTGCTTAGAACTGATTGGTCGTGTTTGTCATGTATTGTACGGTGTTTTATGAGAAACGACACTGAGAAGTCACTGGAAAAATGTCGAAGAATTTAGCCTGACGACTTTGTCGGAAAATTTAGATAAAACAGCTATATTTATAATTAATTTCTTTCATAAAAATACATGAAAAACAAAGTTTTTCACTTGAAATTGAGTATGCCACAGTTACCAGTATTGTAGCCAACTATTTATTCAGGGTAATCCAAAAGTATGAGACCACGTCCGTAACGACAGCGGAAAGTTAAATCCACTACTCGTTTTGAGCCGAAGGCATACCCAACAAGGGAAAACGCCATCGCTGGAGGGGCCGGACTTGCAGCGAGGGGCCCGTTACAGGAAGATGAAAATTTGGGAATGTCTCGGGATGATTACTAACTACTTTTACAAACTTATCTCCCCCCCTCCCCAGAGGGGTTCTGTGGGTGGCAGCTCAAATTTCTTAAATGTAAACATATGGCTTGTGACACATCATTGTTTTGGTCTTAAATCACAAACATTTTGATTGCAAACAAAGTAAGGTACGACAACCCTATTGAACAGCAACCCTCCGGGAGGAGGGGGTGTCTTGCAAGTTTGTAAAAGTGGTTATTAATCATCCAAAGGCATTGCCAGTTTCATCCTTTTATTTTAACTGTTAAAAATTTGCGGGATGGGTCCAATATTTTTTGGAAAAAACTCGCCATAAATAAAATTGAAGTGTCTGCGATTTCGATATACGTACATGCTGTACTTTTTTCTAAGTTCGTATTGTTATTCACACTTTATTAAACTCTAAACACGTTTTTAATTTTTGTCTGTCTTTCTTGTTTGTTTGTCCAGACTAATCTCCGGAATGGCTGAACCAATTTTGAAGAAACTTTCATTTGTAGAGGACTTTTAAGAGATTAATCTAGGCTAGTTCTTAACCCAAAAACATTCAGGGTTCCTATTTAAAAATTGAAAAAAGTAAAAATGATGGACAAAATTATGGGTTTTGAGAACGAACATTATAAATAAAACAACTGATTTGAATCAAATGCGTAACACTTTCTCAAGATCTTCTATGTTTTAATTTTTCGGTTTCATTGTTAAATATATATCAAAACAGTATGCAATAGTGTTAAGTGTATTCATAGATGTTAAGTACACCTCAAAAGCAGATTTGTAATTTTTATGTTCGTTAGGGAGTAATGAGTAACGAACCGGCGGAAAATGGGATTTTGAGCGTTTATTGGAGCACATCTAATAATTTACGAAATCCTAAAAGGGACGCATAGATCAATTTGGGCGAAACTCACTGTTCGTTTTTGGGCCATGGAACTCGAATTTAAAATATTTTCTTTTTTTATGAGTAATGGTTTTGCACCGTATTTACCCTTTTATTTATTAAATCACATCTACGAGTGAACCCTCAGGTACCAGCTAATACAATATAAGGTCCCTTACTGAAAGCTGCCTTCCTGTTGACGTCAATTTCAATAATCAAGCAGTTTTTAGTTTAATCGGTTCTTTCAACGCTAATTTGATATTAGCATAATCTTTTTTTATATAATATTGGATACTGTATGTAAATTTGGAATTTGAAGGATTTAATTTTTCTAGTATTTCACAATTTTCAAACACAGAAAAACTTGGCACTTTGCTACACAAAACGGTTCTAAAAATACGAAACGCTTTCGTCTAAATACCGCTGGAGCAATACGTTAAAGTCGTGAAGCTGATTGAAGATAATTTAAGTTTAGTTTACGTCGGCCAAAAATAGCGCGACTTTGCAGCAAGCACGTGGTTGAGGTAGGTCCAAGAATCGCAGTTAAGTGTGTTTACATTACACGATCCTATGCAGGTGCAATGTAGCAACTGCACGGACGATTTGTGTACATTTGTTGGTTGCTGTTTAAATCCACCTCCAGTAGCCCGGTTCGAACCTACGCAACCTATATTACTAGCACCTAACACGCCAACTCTCCTCCACCCCCTTTATGTTTATAGTGACCGACCTTAGGTTGTTAAAAAAACCTGCACCAGTTCTATGGTCCGGAATTTTCCTCACCAAATTCGTGTCATCTCTTCGTCTCGTGGTTGCTGTATTTCTACGTCTGTGCTCCAGTAACTCCGAATCAAAGATAACGTGCATTACAGACTTTTGAATCTGTTCACAGAGTCGACATTGAAATTGAATGGCAATATTGCTAAAGAGACTGGCGTTTGTTGACCTTACGGCTCCCCACCAGCCCCCACTCGAGAATAGAAGGAGGGAGGACAATCTACTATCTAACAGTGACACTGCCACTACGAGTCCAACCTCTTATGCGTGGGTACTTGATGGTTCCAGTAGGGCCCCCACGCCCCGTAGTACTAGCATTGGTAATTGGCCCATCGCCCACCTCTAAGGCCTCGACTGGTCTCTGGCCAGTCCCCCTGCTTCAGAAGCAGAAGGACTACGGTTTCAGCAACCCTTTATGAACTGTCTGGGTCTTAACAGAACACTCCAGGTTACTTGGTCTTCCGTACCCACACACACAAGCACACTCTCCTATCTTAATCTCTCATCTTCATTTCTTTTCGCATTTACTTATTATTTCCCATTCCATCTTTCTTCCTCTTTCTTTAATATCACAATTTCCGAAAATTCTTCTATCATCTGATACCCCTCTAGAGAACGCACCAGACCGTATCTTCCCCTTTGAATTTTGCCTATCTGTTTCGACAGTTAGCCTAGATGTTTCGTGAAGTAATTACATTCAGTTTGAGAGCAACAACTCTTCTGAGCTGATGATGGTTTGGTTTGATATGGCCACCGTCGTGGACACTTTATGTTTCTAGATGTTTCCTGAAGTAATTACATTCAGTTTGAGTTTAGAAACTCTTCTGAGCTGATGATGGTTTAGTTTGATATGGACACTGTCTTGGATGCCTTATTTTGCTAGATGTTTCCCGAAGTAATTCCATTCAGTTTGAGTGCAACAACTCTTCTGAGCAGATGATGGTTTAGT
>JAGFPH010003878.1:65189-81177 GCA_018207615.1 Philaenus spumarius | reverse complement strand
ACAACATTCATAGGAAACTTCCGATAAATAATTTGTTTCACTATCCAAGATACTTGCACAATTACTACCACTCATAAGCCTGAGTACAATTTGTCAGTTATATCATTCGAAAGGCAATAAAATTTGCTATAATCTTGTGCAAAGGTATTTTAAGTACAGTTTCCGCAACAAGCAACAAAATTCATAGGAAGCTCCCAGTATTTCTGTGATATATTATATTTATATGTTCTCACTATAAAGGCCCCGTTTTTACGTCCGATTTGGTCAAAATTTGGTAAACAAGTTGGTTTTGTAAGTTACTCGGACGAATTCGTTAGTAGAAAAAATCCATCAACCTGAAACACGTTTTTTGACTGAAAGTAACAGTTTTTTTTTAGATTTTGAGTACTATAATAAAATAAGAGTTTCTAAAAAAATAATTGCAGCAGTTTATTCTGCACATTTTGCTTTTTACACGACCTTATACCCCTGGTCTAGTGCCCCTAAAATCGATCAAAACGTAAAATACCATAAAAGTACCCAGTTGAGGCCGCAAGGTCGTTGTGTAAGCTCGCAAAGCTTACACAGAGCTCTATAACAAGGGCTATAACTTTTTGATCATTTACGGTGACCCAGTATCGATCGCCTATGACGTCACCATGCTGACACACACCAGCTGGTAATATTTCAGTAATTTGCGCGCTGTCGTTTACTCGTTGTTGTAACTCGACGGAAAAGCTTCAGTAAAATAAAACTTACATATTTTTAATGTACATAAAGTACGGATTCTAACAGTAAAAAACACTTTTATTTTAACAGGCATTTCGAATTTTAATAATTGAAAATATTTTAGGATTATCACAGACTGACATGGAAAAGTTACTAAGCGAGGAAATTTTTTATTTTTGGGTTATAAACAAACTTCCAGCGGGAAAGTTGTAGCCAATGAATTGATCTAAACTATCCAATTCACCGATTTGTGATAAAATGATTATATCATTATGAAATCCGTTTTTAAATGAGCGCGAGGAGGTGCCGCGCCGCCACTCCCGAAGTACAGTTGTTTGATACGGGAATAACGTTTATGTACATATTGTTATTTTAAAGTAATATAGTAAATCACTTGTCCCCAGGTAATGTTAGCTAGAAAAAAGGAAGCATTTTTTAACATAAACTAATTATAATTTATAATTAAAATTTGATATTATTTTATGATCAAGGAGTCCACTGATCTAGTCTTGCAGTTATCAGCACAGTGACGTCAGAGTGAAACTGGCGGCACAGTGCCGAGATCAAAGAAACGATTTAGCCCTTGTTATAGAGCCCTGGTTTTTCCGCTGCGACAGGAACGTAGCAACGCGTTAGCAGGGGCTGAATTTTATCGATAAGATCTACTAATATATTTCGTAAACTTATTGAACTTAAGGGGACGCTACAATGCCCGCTATATTGAATTTGATTCCCATAAGAGCAATGCTACAGAATAAGTCACTTTTCCCGTTAATTCGTGGAATAAATTTAAAAATTTGGTTTCATTTTGAAGTACTGTCATATGCGGATGTTAATTGCTGAATACATTTTCAAAAAACCGTTTTATTGTATTAATAAACGTATAATATAAATAGTAAAAAATATTAAAATTTATTAATTTTTGACTCAGATGCAAAAAAAAATATTGCAAAAAACCCTAGCAATCAACACCCACAATCTATTTTACTTTAAGAAAAAATACAGCTTTCGCTTTTTGACAAAAATAACACAAAAATATGCTTAATAGTGAAGGTATGTTTTGGTTATTTAACATTGAAATTGACACCCAACTTCGCAGTTTTGAATGTAGGGAGCCGAGCCTTAACGTCCAATAATTCATTTTTAAACGTTCAACGACGGCTGAAACGAGAACGTCTGAATAACCGAAAAGGCCGTCGTTGGACGTTTAAAATTAGACTATTGGACGGCAAGTTCAACAAGTTTCCTTAATAAACAATAGTCGGTGTGACGAACATAAACAGGGAATAATACATTTCGTACTTTGAGGCACCTATTCAGCGCCTTTGTGAGTAGACCAATTTCCCAAATAGTTGGTCAAGAACCTAAAACGTATAAACTTAGTTTTGGAAATTCGCTCAACTCACGTCAGCGGTTCACCTGCATGATCCAGTTATGTTTGTAACTGTCCAAATCTGTTTTGCGTGATTTAGCTTACAACATAACAATACACCTTATTTAATTAGGAGACAAAATGGCTACAAACCATACACTTTGTTTTCATATTTTGTAAAACTTTCGTTTAAAAGCTTCCTGTGTGTAATGTTTCAGTCGGAGGATGTGTGTGGGGCTTACAATATTAGAACAGATACAGATTAGAGTTGTAGAGCGTTTAAACTACCCCGTAAATTAATCTGGAGCAGGAAGATGCAGTAAATAAATACCTGAATTTATCAGACTTACCATAATGACACAATATATTTCACGTAACTGTATTAGTAACTAACTACAAGCGACAATGTCATGTACAGCTTACTGTCATACGGTATGGCAATTTCAAGGTCGTATGCAGGTGGAAAGTTGGGGGAATCAGCTGTTTAGCAATGTGGTGACTTATTCAATCGCTGGTTGACTATGGAACAAAAGCCATCACCACGAGTAAATTTGCCCGACATACAAGCTTTATTTTGTGTAGATTTCGAAGGTTGGCTATCTAACAGTCGTTACGATGCGATTTAAGTTAACAAATTCCATAACTACCTCCTTAGTATCAAATCCGTTCTTTAACAATTATCATATAATTTTGTCAGTAATACAATTTTTAAAACGCCCGACTCTAACTCTAACGGATAAGTTGTCAAGCAGTAGGCAAGTAAGACTTGTTTGGGTCCCTGGACATGAAGGAGTGGAAGGGAATGAAATAGCAGATAAACTGACTAAGAGAGGAGCAGGAACTCCTCCGATGGGCCCAGAACCAATGATAGCAATATCAAGAGGCTATGGGAAAGAAAGTGTAAGAAAAAATGTTCAATCAGGACACTTGCGTAGATGGAGAGAGACGGTAAGAGGTCAGAGACAGGCACACGACTTCATTGAAGGCCTGGATGGACGCCTAAGCAGAACACTGCTGGGTCTTGGCAGGCCGGAAGTGAGGTTGTTGGTCGGTCTACTGACGGGACACAACTCTCTGAGGAGGCACCTCCACCTAATGGGGCTGGAGAACAACCCATTATGTCGAAGGTGTGGAGAGAAGGAGGAAACTTCTTTCCACGTTCTATGCGAATGTGATGCCCTCGCATCAATGAGGCAGAAATATCTGGGACAAGGATATCCTGACACCAGTCATATACGAGAGGAAGACCCCCACGGACTTCTTCGGTTCGCAAAAAGGGCGGGTTTGATGTGAACTACTGCCTGGACATGGGGCACAGAGGACCTCATGGTTTAGGTGCAGTGGGTCCCGGTGGTGGATCACATAAACCCCCTATATAATAATAATAATAAAAACTCTAACGGATGACCAAAATGGCTATTTATTATTATAAGCTATTTTATAGCTTGGTATGTATCTATGTAACGGAATCTTTGAACGTGATTTTCACCCCCTTCTAAAAGTCGGATTGATTTGAAACTTTGTACAATTGTGAAGGACCGATGACAATGCAATATTAATTTTGTTGGGTGTAGTAAGTGAGCACTGATCATGGTCCCCAGAACACGTTTTCGGTTGTCGTTAAAACTTTATATACAGGGTGATTCACGACGATATGCAGAAACTTCGGGAGCTCATTAATTTTGTTGGGTGTAGTAAGTGAGCACTGATCATGGTTCCCAAACTAAAAAATAATAAAATAAATAATAGTTTTAAAAACTAAAAAAATATGCTATAAAAGCAAAGGGGGTTGTTTTTAAAAAAATGTCAAAACATCTTTTCGTGCATCTATACAGGAAAATTGACGTGTTTGGTGCAAATTTTCGAAATCGACCAAATAGTTTTCTCCCTAGCTAATAAGAATATTTATTAGTTAATCTCCTACTTTAATATCATCTCTCCTACCCCTCCTACAATTATGAAGTCACTATGTTTAATAATTTAAATATGTTTGCGAGAAAGTATGTGCCAGTTCCTGGTACCGTTTATTTTTTATATTAACAGTTCTAATAAATAAGATAAAATCCATTGCTCTGAAATGCATTTAAAATTCAAATGTGGCCTTAACTGTTTCAAAATGGCGATTGATAGTACGCTTCAATAATGCTAGTTAATACAATTTCAGTGGTTATTACAGTGACGAATATCAGCTTTCATTAAATAAATCAGCAATCAGGAACTCGATATCTCATCTATTTCTGGAGTTACATTGAGTTTTTGTAAAAAAACAAAATGGCGAGTGGCGACTAAACTAAGCAGAATTCAATGAATACAATCCGATCCTGTATAGCCCGCTAAGGAATTTAGGGAGACCCTGTATAGTTTGTAGGCATAAGTAGTTTCTTCTGAAGGACGAAATAAACAACAACGATTGTAAAAAATAATCATTTTCAACGGCTTCCATTGGCGGATCCAGGGGGGGCTGTGGGGGCTGCAGCCCCTCCTTTGGCTTATTATAGTTTCGTTTTGTTTAATCGTCTAAAGTGGCAGACTAATCAATTGAGTAGACTCAAACACAACTTGTATCGAATATTTCACCCACTAAATATTATATAATCTCAATAAAACAAAACACATTGGAAAGGAAACGTTTTAAACTTTAATTTTTGTATTTGCAAATTTCTTCTAAAACGTATATTTACAATGTAATCATCGTTGTAATATTGTAGTTGTCTAAATCAACTGATGCCGCGCGAAAAAGCTAAGCAAATGACTCAAACTCGTCACTTTTTAAAAGCACATAACCGTTAGACCGACTTGTTTTGAAAAGAAGATAAGGACACCAATGGATTCGTCAAGATTTGAACTTTCTGCCAATATCTTCAATCATTCGTCACTCTAATAGTTTTCGTTAGATTTGAAGTTTTCTGTAAAATTGTAACAGTCCCTAGCAATTGGACAATTTTTAACCAATAAGAAAGCACATTTTGCAATCGATGTATCTATTACAAATCGATATATTTGTACAATGATTTTTATATCGATTTCAAGTGCAAGTCCTATATTTTCGTTTGATATAAGGAAACCCTGGTTTAGTTTTCCGAGGCTATTCGGGTATTTCCGTGAAATATGTACATGGACCAACAGCGCAAAAATTCTCAATCGCCTTATTCCCTGCTCGTGACAGTAGGCGCGTTAGCGGTTACCTTTTCGCTTCTGGCTGGAAGTGTAAACTATACATTTGTGAGAGTTTTGTTTAGTTCTAACATAGTGAAATAAGTTTATACAATAAGGCTATTTGAAATGTTCAAGTATACAGTTCAATTCTATGATTCATTCTCTACAATTTGTTATAATAATAAAATTCCATTTTAGGGTAAAGCATATAATCCTTAATTCTTATTCAAAATGGGTGCTCGTGAAATAATCTAAAAAGACGTTTTAAACACTGTATTAAAACAAATATTCAATACTCCCCCCCCTCAATAGGAGACAGATCCCTCCTTGAAAACAGACTGGGTCCGCCCATGACGACTTCTAGCCTCAAAACGTATTATACAGCCTAAATTAGTTCTATAACAGCTTGAAAATACCTATACATATTCAGAGTAGGCATATTCAATTTAATATTTCGTTATTACTAAAAAAGGCAGTACACGATAATGTAATCCGTATAATTGTACTCAATTACCCAGTTAAATATCCCTACAGCGTAGTTAGGTTGAGCTAGATAAAGTTTGTCGTTTTTAAATAGTTTTTTTTTAAAATTATGGTTTTCTGATGTGTATCTAATTAATCTGCCTGTGACTTTTCATGAGGACCACATTTTTTACATTTATTTTACAGTTAAAACTACTATAACCATTGAAGAAACAACACTATCCTATAACCCACCATCACAATATAAATATGGCCTAATCCTTCCCAGTTTGTGCTTGCAATAGAATTGAGTAAAAATTTAGTAACTAACAAAATAATTCATTTTATTGTAAAAATCGTTTAGAGTTTGACATAAAATGATACAAATATTTCATTTTTAGCTATTTATAAAAGTAGATTTATTATACAACTAATAGTAAAATGCTTTTTTTACAATAAAATTAATTATTTTGTTAATTACTAAATTTTTATTTTAAACTTATTATAAATTTATTTAATTGCAATGAATTACTGGACTTTATATCGATGTATAAAAAACTCTCCATACTTAGAAATAATTTTCTACTTTTTAGTTCGGTTTGCTATTAAAGCGTGTTTTTTTTAGTTTTTTAAAACTATAATTCATTTTCTTATTTGTTTAGTCTCAAAACGGAATCAAAAGTAATTGTAATCAAGTGACTCGATTTTTTTATATCATAAGTGTGGCAATAGATTTTAAATTATGTAGGCTATGTAAAATTTAGGGGGGGATGTGTAAGTAAATTATTGTATTCTCCTTGTTCCTTGACATTAATGTGTGCAAACTTTCATGTTAAAATTAGAGGATAGGGAGGGTATGTATAGTTAAAATTATGTATGTAATATTTACTGTGTAAGGGGGGATGTATAGTCTATTATTGTATAGTCATCGTTCCTTGACATGTGTGCAAATTTTCAAGTTAAAATTATGTATGTAAAGATTAGGAGGTAGGGGGGTTTGTATATATTGTATTGTCATCGTTCCTTGACATGTGTGCAAATTTTCAAGTTAAAATTATGTATGTAAAGATTAGGAGGTAGGGGGGTTTGTATATATTGTATTGTCATCGTTCCTTGACATATGTGCACATTTTCAAGTTAAAATTATGTATTCATTTTGTTTGTATCCAAGTCACTGATTTAATAAAAAGATAATATGTCCGTCTATGCGATTTTTTTTTTTGTAATATAAGTAGTTTACTTACTTTACATAAATATATTGTTGGCTGACGCGTTTCGGAACTAGTTGTTGGCTGACGCCAAATCGAACAAATCAATAGAGCAATATTCTGAAGATGGAACTAGTTCCGAAACGCGTCAACCAACAATATATGTAAAGTAAGTAAACTACTTATATTACAAAAAAAGTCACATAGACGGACATATTATCCTTTTATAAAATTATGTATATAATATTTACTGTGTAGGGGATATGTATATTATGTCACCATTACTTGACATGTTTTGAAAATTTTCAAGTTAAAATTATGTATGTAAAATTGAGGGGGTGGAAGTGTATGTATATATTATTGTATTGTCATCGGTCCTTGACATGTGTGCACATTTTCATGTTAATCAGACGTCTTTAAGTTAGTGAAAATTACGTCGAAAGATTACGTTACATAGGCTACAGGTCAAGCTAATATAAAGCATGTAAAAGCACAATCATTATGCTTAGCACTTCGTTTATATGCTTTATCTTTCTTTTAAATTATTCGAAAATTTCAGCATTTTTCTTCAACTTGACACACCATATAGTAGGCTACGGTCATTTGGTTACCTGAAAAGTTTTCCCGAAGTTTTGAAAATTGGTGATGTTATAGATGTCGATGTACTCTTTTCGAATTTTCACTTTGCCACCTCGTGTCTTTGCCGCTCGCGCCACCATATTGGAAAAATGGCCCCCAAAAACAGTTGTTTCACAATATCTCCTGTACGACTCATTTTACGATGAAAATAGTTATGAAAATAAATTAAACTAGAGAAAATTTCCTACAATTTATGTATAGTCCTTGTTTTGTTACTATAACCGCTTCAATTGAAGAAGCACTCAAAGACAAACACGGCGAAACTATAATTTCCTACAGTTAAAGATCTATTAGATTAATTCAGAAATTACCTGCTAGTGAAACGCTAATAATTCAGAACAAATACTTGAAGCGACAAGAGCTCCTCACTTCCGGCTTAACAATGACAACTAATCATGGTAATTTAGTTGCAGATGTTACGAAATAAAATCATTGATAATTTATTCAGCCTTGATAAAACAAACTGAAAAGCATACATCCGTATGGCATATAGGCCTGGACGGTCGCAAGAGGAGGAGAGGGGATACTTGGAGGTTTTATTGCAGGAATATGTTAAAACATTTAATGAGTTTTCCTGTGTACTCGCTATGTAGACCATCCTTAGACAACTCTTACAGGGGAATTCAATATGTATTTATTTTTTCTTAACTTCTAGATACTTAATACCAGTTAGACTAACGAATACGACGAGCGTAGTAAACGAGTCCAGTAACTAGGTTCGAACGTATTAATAATAATAATATAATACAATATCATTTGCGTGAATGCAATGCTTATATAATTGTGTAAAAAACAACAACAAAAAACATTAAATTAACTCCTATAAAAGTGAGTGTACATCCGTAAGTAAATACATACATACATACGTACGTACGTACGTGAGTAACAAAACAGCTCATTTCACCCATCATCTGTAATATTTAAACAAACCCAGTGTATCAATCATTCAATCATTATAATGTCTTGTGAAGTTGATTTTTTTAAATATGAGCTAAATAACTAATGTATGCTATAATACACGTTATAATATTTTCTTTGAGGTTATAAACTATATACAAATACAACCTTTTATCATCAATATATTTGTTTGTACAAATTTGAAGAAAAGTACCTATTCCTTTAACTTCGGAAACATTCCTACATCTAAACAGCTGATTTCACCCATCATCTGTAATAAACAAACCCAGTGTAGATTATAGTTTGGGGTTATGTTTACAAATTCAATCATTATAACCTTTTCCCATCAATTAATATACCGGATGAATCAGACCACCCGAGCGCAAAATAAGTTTCCGAGGCGCCATTTTGTTTGAAACGGTTAGAGATAAAGTCAAACTTTCAATACAAAAGTTTGAGTTTTTTGGTTCAATCGCAATACATTGCGCACAGGTGGTCCGATTCACTCTGTATTTGTGTATACAAATTTAAATAAGAGATATTCGTTTAGCTTCGGAAACATTCGCACATCTTCGTATAACATATGAACATATTCTATTATTAATTCCTTTACTATCAACTCCTATAAAAACAAGTGTACGTACGAGCCTACATACGTGGAAAGGCGTGTCCACACTCGTGCGCTTTCGTCTTCAATTTTCAATTCAACTTGCTTTTCAACTTTCATTTCATCTTTCGTCAAAGGCATGCGTTTATTGAATGCGTTTGTTGAATGCCTCTTTACGTCCACACTAGATGTTCAATTTCCAGTCAATTTTCTCGGTGGGAAGGCACAACATGGAAAAAGACGCTAGTATACTTTTAGGTATAAGTGCTGCTTATGTTTTTATAAGTAGTAGAAAGAAAAAACGTCGTTCAAAGTGGACAAAATATTATCTAAAGAAACAAATGTTGTAATTTTACGTGAATTGCAAGAAGATGAAGAACCATTTTTCAAAAGCTTTACGCAAATGTCTCGGGAAATTTTTACAATCTTCTACAAATTATAGAACCAAACATAACCATATTAAAAGACAAAATATTTAACACAATAAAATCAGTTTCATAAAATATTAGCTCGTTTGCTACATTAGGAATCGCCAGACAAATTTTTAAATTCTACAGTGATTATTTTTTATATATAGGCCTATATTATATATGTGATTAATTCAACTATCAATATAGTATCTAGAAATTATTCTAACAAATAAACAACTAGGCCTATAGGCCTAAAATAAAAAGATGTTATAGGCCTAGGGTATATTACAATATATTTCTGTTTACTTCCTTATAGAGCAAACATGCAAATCATTTCTGTACAATTTTAACAAGTTTCTAGACGATGCCTAACAAAGGCGAAACATACTACCGTATGTTGCAATAAATCTAGCTTTTGTGAATCTTATTTTATTGTGTAGGCCTACATATCACAATTTCATCATATATAATATTATTGTTTTTCTCTGAAGTTACATGTTTCAATGCTTAACACTAAAAAAAAATAAACCTTGTAGTTGGTTACCTCGTCTTGATCTGGAATTGTAGAAATTGTATTATTTGCGGTAGTTTTCTTCATTTCTCATGACGTTGCAGAGTCTACAAGATAAAGCGTCATACGCAAACCACGAAGAATTGTAGCTTCCATGAGCCCCCGAGCCACTTTTCTTCATCAAAACTTTCTGCCATTCTTTTGAAAAATATGACATCAAACTTTTAATTTTAACGCCGATAAGTCCATATTAAATTTGCTTCCCAAAAATTTAAAATGTCATCTCTTTTTACTTTATTTGTATAATCTCTTTTTTATTGTCCCACAACACTGGTAGTAAATTGTATTCATTTATAAAATTTAAATTTACTTCTTCAAAAGACATTTTTAGGTTAAATTGAAAGAGGAATTGAACGGAAATCCAACAGCAGCGGGAGAGCTTGCGTTATGGCTTGCGTCAACAAAACTGACTTCGTTCAACTCCTAAAACGCATGCGTCACGCATGCATCTCGAATGCCTCAAACGCGCTACTCCTTGCGCTATGACGCATGCCCTTGACGCGCGTAAAAGCGCATGAGTGTGGACACGCCTGAATAACATTTAATACAACAGCTGATTTCACCCATCATCTAAACATCTAAACACAATCATGTAAACCATCATATGTGAATATTATAGTTTGAGGTTATGTGTACAACATCAATCATTATAATGTTTTGTGAAGTTGATTTTTATAAATATGATTTTTATAAATAAGTAATGTATGCTATAATATGCGTTATAATATTTGCTTTGAGATTATAAACTATATATAAATACAACCTTTTATCATAAATATATTTTTTTATACAAATTTAAAGAAAATATACATTATACCTTTAGCTTAGGAAACATTCCTACATCTAAACAGCTGATTTCACCCATCATCTGTAATACACAAACCTAGCATAGATTATACCTTTGGGGTTATGTTTACAACTTTAATAAATATAAGTCTTGTAATATTTATAACTTCTAAATCATTTGATCTATCAATATGAAATAAAAAGCAATTAAAAGATAACATTTTCGTCTTTCTTTAAATATATAATAACATACATAAATACAAAATTTTAACTAATATTCATACAGTTTTATAATCTTTATAATTGTACACATTTTTGTCAAGTTAAAAATCCCTGTCAGCATAGTTAGGTAGGCCTAGATAAAGTGTGTTGTTTTAAAATAGTATTTTGTTGAATGATGTATTTCTCATGTGTATCTAATTAATAAGCCTGTGATTTTTCACGGGGGTTTACTAGTAATATTAATAACTACTAAATCATGTGTACAAACGAGCCAAAGATTAACGAGATTCTTTAGCGAATTTTCCAACTGCGAGCGAAGCGAAGCAGCCATCTGAGGCCGAAGGCCCAGGCGGGGTTATGATGCGAAGCGTCCAGGCGCCTAGTATATAGATAAACTCAGATCATGCACCGTTGAAAATATCGGCTAGGTAGGCAATATGGTAGCACTCTTTAAATTTATCTTTCGCTAGTACGATTGAAACAGATTCAGGTGTATAACTACAAAATAATGTTTTCTTACAGTTCCAAATAAAAAAAACGTAAGCAGCACTGAAGCATTACTATATCCAAATTTTCTTATCAGGGAATAACTAGGTTTAAAGCAAGTAAATAATTAATTGTTTATTTTATTCATATATTATGTACGTTTTACCGTTAATTTCAGTTTTTGTTAATTGCCTTTCGAATGATTTAACTCACAAATTGTATTCGGTGCTTATGAGTGGGAGAAATTGTGCAAAAACCTTACATGGATAATGAAAAATCATTCATCGGGAGCTTCCTATGAATTGTATTTCTTGTTCCGGGAACTGTACCAAAAATACCTTTGCACAGGTTTATAGTAAACTAGCCACTAGGTACCCTTGGCTTCGTACATAGTACAAAGATTCGCCGCATAGTAATAAATGTTTATGGTTTTAGGGATTGTTACTACATTTTCACCCCTTAGCAGCACGCTATAAAATGCAAATATGATTTACATAGTATAGCCTATATGTATTGTAAGAAATAAATGTACAAATTTCCAGCTCTCTAGATTAATGGGGAGTATAATAATTAATTTGTATTGTTTTAGGGGTTGTTACATTTTCACTCCTTAGCAGTACACTAAAAAATACAAATATGGTTTACTTTTTCTATATATCTTGTAAGAAATAAATATACAAATTTCCAGCTCTCTAGTCTTAAGGGTCGGCTCTAGCTGTCGGCCATGTTGGTTGACACTCCATAAGACCAATGTTAAATTAAAATCCATATTTTTCCTTTATTTTTGATCGGATAATTATGAACGATATGTCATTTTAAAGCTATGGCCAATACGCATGCAAATGGCTTTTCCAAAATTAAGAAAAACATTTTGTTTAATATTTATTAACAATTTTAAAAACTGATTTTTAATATTTTTTTATGTTGTCGCTATTAATTATAGGGAAAAAGTACCAAGCCATTCGCATGAAGAATTTCGTCCCCAAGAGTTTGGTATTTTTTTTAAAACGCTATTTGAACAATTGCGGGTTTTAAATGGATTTAGGCTGAGCAATGTCCGTGTAACCTACCGCCGCTATAGGGTGACTTTAAACATTTTTTTACGTTGTAACTATTAATTATAGCGAACAATTATCAAGCCATTCGGATGAAGAATTTTGTCCCCAAGAGTTTGGTATTTTTAAAAAAACGCTATTTGAATAATTGCGGGTTTTAAATGGATTTAGGATGAGCAATGTCCGCGTAACCTACCGCCGCTACGCTGGAGTCGCTGGTTGCTTTCTGTTTTACTAGAGCCGACCCTTAATGGAATTATAATAATAGATATTTATTATTTTCTGGATTGTTTCAACCCTTAAATCTAAGTGAATTCTAGCCTATGTCTCATTCCAGGTCATGATCTTTATGTGTGACAAATTTCATTCAAATCCATCCAGTAGTTTTTACGTGATTGAGTAACACACACAGACAGACCATTAGATTTTTATATAATAGTATAGATGTAATTGCCTTTCAAATGATATAACTCACGAATTGTACTCGGTGCTTATGAGTGGGAGAAAATGCGTGGATAGTGAAACAATCGTTTATCGGGAGCTTCCTATGAATTTCATTTCTTGTTCCGCGAACTGTACCAAAAATACCTTTGCACAGGTTTGTAGTAAATGTAATTGCCTTTCGAATGATATAACTCACAAATTGTACGCAGGGTTATGAGTGGGAGAAATGATGCAATTTTCACACTCTGACTTTGCCATTTTGGGTTGAATCAATAAGCCGCCATTTTGCATCAAATACAAAAATCAATATCTGGGAGATCCTACAAGGACCTTTTCACCAAAAATTCAGTAATTTTGAAGCATATTTACTACTACTTATCAAGGTGGGAAAAAGTATGTACTTATATACTTCTCAAATCCCTACCCAAAAACGATTAAACGGTATACCACCGCCATTTTGAATCGGATCCAAAAACAAACAAAAAAAGTGTATCTGAAGAATCCTACTCCTACTAGGACCCTTTCACCAAAAAATTCTGCAATTTTGAAACATATTTACTACCACCCGGGAATACAACATATATACACTATATATATATAAATTAATGAATCATGGGCTCGTCTCCAAATGGACTGAATCGTAAAGAAACGAAGTCCTACCCTCCTCCGACCAACCGTTTCTAAGTTGGACACCGAGTATAAGAGCTCTTATTATCTTCGAAAATTTTGCTGTTCAAATATTAAAAAATATAATAAATTCTAAGATGACAAAATAAAGCGTACAACGCTATACTTACAGGTATAAGTCAAGTTACCACTCGACTTTTTCACTTTTCCTACTTATGAGAATATTTTTACCCTGCCTAAAGGTTTAATATCCTGCGCCAGAAGTCGCTTTTTTTAATTAACTGCCGTCCCTTAGCGACGGCTAATCAAAAACACTGTGTCAACTAACAAACTCAGGACGGAATACAGAATACAAAAGCAAAAACACTTGCACAGGTCACACAGATTTATAAACAAAGAGAGCCTGTTAGATTTTACAAAGTTTTGTACGATTGCCAAATAGTAACTGAAAAAATGCCATGTTATATAAAATGGAATGCACACAAATTTTTTTCAACTGTGCATTATTATTTTTTCTTTACTTTGTAAGGCAATTTTTGTCTTAGTTTTAGGTTTCTGATACATATATTTTTAATAAATAATAATATACATTATAATAATAAAGAATAATCCCTACATGCCTAAAATGTAGATAGATGTTGAGTATCCAACGTATAACACGGCAGACATGGGTATTTTGTATAGTTTACTTCCTTTATTCTGACTGTGGCAGTGTAGTAGAAACATACGGTAAAGACAGAAAATTAAGAAACAAAACAAATAGAGAGAACAAGATAAGACAAAAGACAAACAAATAATTAATGTGAAATCAAAATTACATAATTTTGGTATATGGACCCACTCATATCCATTTACCAAAAACACATAAAAGCTTTAATTCATATACAGTACTCATATATCACACTCGTATCAAACATACACTCATAAATATTACAATGAACTGCAATTATTATTATATACAGAGTCTGGAAACGCCATATTAATGTTAAAACTATTTTAATAGTTTTTAACTATTTTAATAGTCTTTACAAGGTAAAGAACTTACAACCTTCATGATATTCTAAAAGGGATGTTCATTGCAAATCCCCTCTGTATATTGCAAATTCTCGTTTTAAAATATAGTTTCAATGTTTTTTATAGTGTCATACTTTTTTAAGTTATTTGTATCACAGTCTTTTATTTTCATGAGAAGTCAATAACATTTGTATTTTAATTAGCTGATAATGAACATCCTGATACCAACTTCATTCTTTATGTACATCAAATTTGTAGTTTCGTCTCGTAATCCCTCCGTATTATGGGTAAAAAATCAAGAAATAATCCGTGTTTGTTGATTAAAACGATATTTGTTTGTTTAAACAATGCTTTTTTAGTGTTAACCGCGTTTTCACGATACCTTCCGCGGAACTTTCTTATAAAAAAAAACATCAACAACAAAATAGTCTTAAAATGACTTAGCCAAAAACCCCCATAAACTATAGGCGAGCATAAGAAATTTGAAAGACGGACGACTTATTAGAAAATGGCACCGATTTGCAAACATTTTAACAACATATTTTTCAATGCTTCCAAAAATAAAGGAAGTTTCCTAAAAGTTTGCTGTCAGATATATATATGGTTTTTTTTTTAAATGGGCCACCATTGGTATCTTGTAAAGTACAGATTCGACAGAAAACTTGAATAGGGAACCATTCCTTTTTTTTTTTTTGAGAAATTAATAAAGTATGTACTTAAAGTATTTGTAAATGGCCGCTATTTTCCAAAATGTCGTTGAACTATCGAATTTCTAATAGAACACCGTTAATTTTTTAAGCCCATAATACAGAGGCCGTGACAATACTACAAAATTTGAATAATTCGACCACGCAACTGAACCGCTGACGTGAGTTGAGTGAATTACCAAAATTAAATTTATATATGTTTTTGGGTTTCAAACAACTATTTGGGAAATTTATCTACTCACGAAGGTGCTGCCAGCATGTAGACTACTAAATATATTGCCATCGGTCACCTTGGTAAAAGCCGTGGATTTAATTCTGGTACTTTTATGGTATTTTACGTGTTGATTGTTTTTGGGGGAACCAGATGGGCTATAAGGACGCGTAAAAAAACAAAATGTGCAGAATTATTTCGTATGTCTATTTTTTTAAAGAAAACTTCAACAAAGTTTAATTTTAGTACAAAAAAATCTCAAAATCTTTTTACTTCCGGTCAAAAATTTGGTCTAATTTCGGTAAATTTTTTTGGCTAACGAACTCGTCCAAACGACTTAGAAAACCAACCTGTGTACTAAATTTGGACCAAATCGGACATAAAATGCGTCCGTTAGAGTGCGCAC
>JAGFPH010003878.1:13453-65179 GCA_018207615.1 Philaenus spumarius | reverse complement strand
AAATTTGGACCAAATCGGACATAAAATGCGTCCGTTAGAGTGCGCACTCATTTGCTACTCTCGACCTTGGGTCTTACCATAAGGGCCACTGTAATAGCTCATTTTTCCTATGAAAATTCGCTAAAAATGAAGTTGGTACCGGTAACATAAACTAATGCCTCTGTATAATGGTTTTAAAAAATGCACAAAAACCGTATTGATTTTAAAAAATTGTTTGTTTGTCTAAACACTGTTTTCTTAGTGTTAAGTGTGTTTTCATTGGTTCAAAATGTTTCCATACAAAAATACTTTCCGCTCAGAGGGTGTATTTAAAACTTTATACCCCTCTAACTTTTAAACGGTTAGTCGTATAAAAAAAAACACACACACACCAAGAACAAAAACATCTTAAAATAACTTGTAAAGTAAAAAATCTTTCTAAGTATAGGGTGTTCTATAAGAATATCGAAAGTAGACCGACATGTTGGAAAATGGCGGCCATTTACAAATATTTTAACAACACTTTTTTTTAATTTCTCAAAAATCAAGGAAAGGTTCCCTATTTAAAGTTTGCTATCAGACTTATAGTTTACGAGATAACAATAGTGGCCCATTTAAAAAAGACTGCCTGTATAGTTTACGAGATACAAACGCAGGGCCGGATTTAGTAGTTTGCCGCCCTTTTTTGTTGTGTATGTAGTTGGATTCGTTTTATACAAGTACTGAATTAATTGGTGTGATCTTATTTTATAAGTATAATAGCTCTAAATTGGTTTAAGGATTTTTTACAATTTAATTTTTTGTAACGTAATAACTTAGATTACATTAATTTTATTTTACAAACGTCTTTTAAGATTTTATAGAAAAGTAAAAGTATTTTATTCTATTCATTGAGGTTAGTGACACTCTTTAAATGTTCTTAGACTGTAAATTTTAACGGCTACGATTTATATAAATAAAGTACTGTATGCAATTAAGGGTCTGCTCCAGTAAACGAGAAAGCAACCGGAAACGACAGCGCTTCTCACTATATCCCTATCTAAACAGTGCAATTTCTTGCAGCTGAACGCTTTGACATTGCCCCATTTCAAACCATTTTATAAGTCTATCTTTTGTAATTGAGTGTTGAAAAAAAAACTGAATATTCTTTATAAAATTTCGGATCCGGCTTGAAAATTATTTTTCATTATTAATTTTTTATTGTGTTAGGAAAAAAATTCAAACTTTGTACTTACAAAATGTCAATTACATAACAAATCAAAAGCATTAAAAAAAATGTAAATTGCAAGACGAATGCGTATTGTGACTGAAATGAGACCTTGCAAACAATTTTATGATAAAAAGTAAACGTAATAAATGGTTTGAAATTTAACATTGCTCTTATGGGATAAAAATCCAAGACGACCGCCACTACAGCAGACCCTTAACTTCTACTGGATAAGGATAGTGCAGTTAAAGTTACATAAAATGTAGTTTATTATTTCTTTATTGTTAGAATTAAAAATAAAGTATAGCTACCAAATACAACAATATTTGATATGCAAACAACTAAAACAACCCATATAAGAATTACATTTTGCACCATTCGTGTTCAAATTTTCATTGATTTCTTACGGAATGTTTAACAACAAACTCATTACAATGTCCTCATACAAAAGTGTTTAGTGGTTTCTGCCTCTTTTAACCTAGTTAAATTTTCTAAGACAGGAAAAACTACGTTCTCCAGCACAATTTGTATGCACAGGCTTATTCTTAGTGCGCTGTCCAAATTCGGGTACACATTTCCTAAGGAATTACATCGGAGAAATTTTTAAATTCCTTACAACCTTACAACGATTTTTCTGCTGAGTGCTCAATCCCTGCACCTACAACACAATATTTTTGGAAGTGAATGCACTCTTCAACGAAATCAGAAACCAAATCGCATGTTTAGATGTGGTAGAGATTAGTTGCATTTTTCTTCAATTCCTCGTCCATATCTTTCTTGTTTTCATATAACTGAGGTAAGAAGTAAAACCTGTCTTGAAACTCGTTATAGGCTATTGTTCTCGTCTTGAACTCATCAATAAAAGAGTCTATTATCAATAGAAATGTATTTATTATTCCGTTTCCGTATAGGTCGTCCGGTCCGGCAAAGTTTATTTCTCTACTTGATCTTCGTCAGGCCAAACTTTCCTTTTTGTCTTTCGTTTACGTAGTCTATATTTATTGTTTTACTGTTATATCCATCGTGCCTCGTGCGTTATACATTTAAGCTAAATATAAATATTTTCTGCTGTTAAATAAAGTCCAGAGGGATTATTTTCAGTTTAAAAAAAATCCTAATTACCGCCCCTAAAAATTTGCCGCTCTGGACTACAGCCTATTTAGAAATCCGGCACTGAACCCACGGCGACATATTTACACGTACGTCAAACACATTATAACACCTTTTTCACCTGCACTACTGGGTTAACATTTGGATCAACGCAATATTAATTTCATAAATATTTAACAAAACATTTTTTTAATGCGTGTTATTATACTTTGCGATGTTTTGTTACTGTTCATGCCTCAATTAGGTTTTACTTATATAACTTCCGTGTAAACCTGGTCGTAACAGCAGTTGAAGTACCAGGCGAACAGACACGACAACAATATAAGGTTAATTAATTTTGTAAAAAAAATTTTTAATCTATACAAAATTAAAGCAATTTATTAACTAGTAAATAGAATTCCAAAATTCCGTTGACAAACTTCCGAAACAATTGTAAAATATTTTTGAAATTTGTGCCAAAAATAGCAAAATTTAAAACAGGATTTGTTTCAACATTTTATTTATTTATTTATTTTTTGTCAGCGAACGACAATCTCTCACAGAGAACATAAATATTCAACAGCAGTTTACCAAAAACAAATAACTGGTTGTTGGGAGAGATGTAGCAATTTTCCTTATGAACAAGTTGGCAACCGGCCAAGCGGCTCGTTTCACGGCCAAGGCCGAAGCGCTGTTGCCACATTGTGCTATTAGTAATTTGCCCTACAACGGCATAGATGAAACTAAAAAAAATATATATTTAGGAACTTTAATCAATTTGGCAATGGGCGATGGGGTTTAATCGATTAGATTGCATCCACCACAACGTACGGCCCAGTGGTAGATTACGACTTATTGCACTGCAATTGTTTTGTTAAGCCTACAAAGCAGCCCGTTATATAAACTTGATGTTAAAAGGGAAACGTATTTCAATTAGTTTTTAAAACACAGTTTTTTTACTCATATTTAATGCGTTAAGCCAACTTAAATATGCGCAGTTTAATGCATAACTACCCTAAAAATATACCCCTTAAATTCCAATGCAAATATAAAGGTCGAATAAGCACAATTTGTTTCTTATGTGATACAATAGAAAATGTCTGCGTTAAGGGATGAAAGCACCGATACCAACAACTTAATCAATAAATTAGTTATTTTACTTCCTTTGACGCTAGAGAGTTGACATTTAGTACATTCAATTCACAAATGACACCCGTCAAAGTAGAGATATAAATAATGTATTACTACAAACAAAATGGCGGATAGCTGGTAAAAGAAAGGTTTCTGGACATATGTTTAAATGCAGTTTGTCAAGAGACAAAAAAATTTCAAGAGACAAAAAATGTTTATTTCAAAGTGCTTGACCTAAAAAAATTGCTTCCAAATCGATTTTGTAAATTTTAGACAATTTTCTAAGATGGAGGAGTAAAATAAAATGTTCAGTACACAGTGCATTGCGTGCTTCGCACGCCAACCCCCGTATTGGGAGTATTTTCAATATACAATGCATTGCGTGCTTCGCACGCCAACCTCCGTATTGGGGGTATTTTCAATACACATGTGCGTCCGCTTTAAAATATTAGTGATTATTACGTAGAAAGGTTCAAAAATAAAAAAATTAAGTAATTTCTACTCATTTAGAATATAAAAAATAAAAGGTCAGCTCCTAGCATAGGAAATACGAAATTTGCGTAGCAGTGAACTTGTTAAGGAGTATCATCCCCTCCTTCGTCAAAAGGAGTTCAGGGATATTTTCGACCTCCCCTAGAAAACTTTTAAAATTCGGGAAGCCAATTTGGCTGTTCAGGTGAAATATTAACCCACACAGCATTGAGTCTGTACCTTTACACCGCCAGTGAATACACAAAGACCTAAAACACTCCTAGAGGCCGCACCAAGTAGTGACCCAGCAGCTCATGCTTAAATTCTTGTAAAAAATAAAATAAGTATATGTAAAATCAAACGGCACATAACATTTAAAACATATTTTAGTGCTAATCTCTTTAAAGAAAAATACCTGACTGTAATTAATAATATACATATTTTCCTTGCCGTGGGAGCTAAAGGAGGGGGGGTCTGTGGCCTCCCTCTGCCCATAGGTTTGGGCGCCCTTGCTTATATTCCCAACAATGTGAAATGGGGACACATTTCAATTCACCTAGCACATTGAGTTTGGTAATGTGACAAAAATTCTTGTTATTTAGTTGAGTGGCCCTGGGGAACTAAGACTAGACACAGGTTTTCATTCTGATAATGTCAGGTTAGGTTAGAACATAGTCATTGTCGTAGTTCTAGTATTCTCTACCATACTTCGCCACCAATCATACCATTCCAGTTGCCTTCTAGAGACGGGCAAACCGGGTCATTTAAAAGATTCGGATCACTTAGGTTCATTTACAAAAATGATCTGTTTATTCGAATATAGTTCTCTTACGTTCATCTATTTATTAATAATAATTTATGTACGAATGATAATTTCGCGAAAAAAACTAAAATTGCAAACAATTTCGACACCCACCTACCCAGTGACAGATTTACCACTAGGCCGCGGGCTTCAGGGGGAGGGGGCAAGCCACATATATAAGACTTGCCGTTCTGAAACAAATTGGGATGCAGAAAATTTCAAAAAATCCGACCATTACAAATTTTCAGCCCATTGCGGTAGCTTCGTTATCACTGAAAATCATCAAAAGGGACCATTTATTTCGGCGAGCTCGTATGTTTGGAAACGATGTTTTTTTTTTCAATGGGAAGAGCGTGAAAATAGTTTTTGTCACGAAAGACCGACAATTAGTTTCCGGAAAAATTTTCGGGTAATCGAGAGAGGAAGATAAGGGCAGGTGAAGGCCCTGATAGTGAAATTTAGTAGTAGGTTACTGTGTAAGAAGCACTGCCACCTCCTCAACCTATACAAATATTTCAAATGTTTAAAAAAAAACGATTCCATTTGTTTGTAGCTCATACTTTGAAATTAACCTACACAGTCACTGAATATTAGCTTACCATTACAGTTTTCACAAAAGTGCAATGGAAAATCACAGACCTATTTCATAAAATCTACGAGAAAACAAAACTCTATGGAAGGGAAGACGCTGATAAATTTAGGCCTAGTGCTTCAAAAGTCCTAAATACGGCACTATACCAAAGCCCACTAACGAATACCGTTGCGAGGCGGCCAATAGGATGGGCGCGCAGCGTTGCCATATCTACTAGCCTCGAACACTCCTGGTATTTACCGCTCGAGGCTTGATCGCACAGTTTAAAGAATTATAAATGCGTTGAGTCAGCCGCAGTCAGTTAGAAGCGTGGGAAGAACGTGACAACGTCGCACTACGGCGATTGGAGCGTTCAAGGTCTCGGTGTACACAAGCCCATCCCTCAACGGTATTCTTTAGTGGGCTTTGATATAAATACCTGGTGCACGAGCAGAAAATTGGCGTAAACTTAACTTTTTGCACAGGTAAAAAAAGAGATAAAAACCGTAGCAAGCTTTTCACCAATTTATTGACAAACGCTATTTCTGTTTTATACAATAGGCCCCAGAGAATAAAAACATAAAAGTTCACAAATAAATAGAAACTGCAATCAATTAATATGTATATTATAATACAAAACCAATAATAGCCGACAACAGCCATACCAAGCAAGGCTGTAAGGATGAAATAGCAGATGCTGGAAATTTTTATCTATAGTTTTATTCAGAAGATGCTAATAACAACCATAGTAGACGACGCAAGCCGATACCCACAACATGGGTTCTTACGGCCTACATCTGAGATATGTTGCTGACTTAAGCGACTGTCATGGCAGCTGTGGGGGTGGTGTTATGGCAGAGATGACATGGCGGAGGCGGTGTCATTACGGGGGTATTAGATAATACGATTTACTTATACAGTAGAGTCCCGGTAATCCGAACTAATTGGGACCGAACGCTGTTCGGTTTAGCGGGAATTCGGAATAGACGGATTTCATTAATAATATCAACGTATTGACTTGTAAGGCGTAAATTAAGTGCGGGGACGTCTGCTAGTGTCTGTTCTATACAGCGTTGATCAGATCGGAGAAAAGCGAGGAGGAGGTAAACGAACTGAACTAATATCTCACGTAGTAATTTTGGAGCGGCTTGTTTATGATCAAGCAATTGAATTCATGAAAACTAATAATCTTTACGACGAGTTTCAATCAGGTTTCAGGCAAGGATACAGCACAACAACAGCCCTTTTAAAAATTACAGATGAAATTAGGTATGCAATGGACCGGAGGGAAGTCACGTTTCTGACACTATTTGACTATAGCAAAGCTTTTGATTCGGTTATACACGACATTTTGCTTAGCAAACTCAAAAGTTTAAATTTCTCACCACCTTCCTTAAGATGGTTTAAGGCATTCCTTAGCAAAATACAACAGTGTGTTCTTGGGCCGAATAACTCCCGTTCAGGCTGGTTAAAAGTACAAAGAGGGGTCCCGCAGGGATCTGTTTCGGGACCACTGATTTTTTCTCTATATAGGGCCTATACATGACATTTCTTCAAATTTTAATAATTGCAGCTACCATCTCTATGCAGACGATCTTCAGATGTATAAACACTGTGATGTTCCCAATATAGATGAATGCGTAAGCCTTATAAATAAAGATATTATTTCACTGACTGTTTGGTCAGCTCGTCATGGTCTCAAGATTAATGAAGGGAAAACGCAGGCAATTATAATCGGCTACCCACGTTTATTAAAGAATATTGATTTTCGATCTGTCCCTAATATAAAGGTTAATAATATTAACTTAGAATTTAAGGATGAAGTCAAAAATCTTGGTATTTTATCCAATAGAACGCTTTCTTGGTCAAACCATGTGGACAATGTCTGCAACAAGGTCTTTTCCTCGCTAAGACAGTTGAGACGCTACAAAATGAAGATTCCCACTAAGGTGAGAGCTCTGCTTGTCGAGTCACTTCTTTTTCCTATATTTGATTATGGTTGTGTCGTTTACAGTGACTTGAAGGCAGAGGTAGCATTAAGGCTCCAGCGGGCACAAAATGCATGTATCCGGTTTATTTTCTCCATAGGTTTTGGTCAACATGTTACTCCTTTTTATAACCAATTGAAATGGCTCAAGCTTTGTTATCGAAGAGATCTTGCTTTGTTGACTGTATTATATAAGCTTTTTAAAACTAATTCTCCGTGTTATTTTTCTACATTTTTTAATTTTATGTCTGATATAGGCTACAAAGTGTCAATACACGTTCGGCTTCTAGAATTCTCCGAATTCCCCTCCACCGTACATCCATCTTCAACAAATCCTTTGCAGTTTCTGGTTGCAGATTGTGGAATTCAGTTGTTGCCCGGGTAAGGGAGGGTTCAGGACTATCAGGGTTTAGATTGAATGTTAGGGGGCAGTTTTTGGCCAAGCAAAGAGAGAGTGTGTAATTTCCTGGTAATACTTTCTTTTTTTTATGTTTGATTTACTCCAATTAATTTTATGTAATATGAATATTTTCATGTTGTATAAAATAATTTCTTTATTACTGGTCTTTTACATTCATCGAGACACTGAAGATTGTGGTTGTTTTTAGTTTTGTAATTTAAATTTAAAGTTTTTCTTTGTTATTAAAAATTAAAGTTATTTCATTAAAAATTTGCGTGTTATTTATAGATATGTATTGTATGTAAAGTATGTATAGTATCTATTGTGTGTATATGGGTGTGTATGTATGGATGTAGGCATGTGAATGTATGTAGGCATGTATATGTATGTGTGTATTTCGCGGATATTTTATTTATGATTTACCTATTTTATTTGTAGCATGAGTCATGTTAGTTTATATTATTCTTTAATTATAATTAGTCTTATTATTAGTCTTTGTTATAATTTTGTTATAAATTTTGTAATTATTTATGTATTTTGTTGATGGATTCAGTAGAAGGGGCTTCATAGCCTCGACTGCGCCCAAATAAAGGCGATAAACAAACAAACGTAGATATCCGGTAAATGGTCTTGACCTCGCCTTAATGTAGCTTTACACGATCCGTTTTTTCCTTCCGTTGCGTTACGATTCCGAGGGATGGGATAGGTTGTTCGAACTGTCCGTTTTTTCATCCCGCAGTCTGTCCGTTAGTGCCGCATCGTCTTGAAAATAGATCGAGAAAAAATAAAATTCCTTCGAGATAAGGAAATCGGAGAATAAAAACGGATCAAAGCAACTGGCAGGTGGCATCAAACAACACTACTAGTGCCAAGCTGTTGTTTCTAATCCTTCCTTCTTTCTGAAGGACCTGGTATCCGTTTCACCGGACGCTTGTTACCTTAGCTTCCTTGCCTCAAAATGGATGGAAAACGTGAAGGAAACAAAACCAGCTTTCATTCCAATTTGTTTTCAGGCGTTTTCATCAAGCTTAGGCTCTGTGTTTACTCTATTTAACTTAAGCCTATTTTATAAGTTTTTTGCACGAACGTATTTTAATTTCTGCTGTTTTTATGTTAACAAACAAAATCGGTAGTTTTTCTGAACTCTGTTCTGAATAAGCGGATTTTCGGAATAGCTGGACTATACTGTACACTATAACACATTTTCGAACATCTGTACATAGGAGTTAATATGATTTCCTTTTATTGTAACAATTCGTTATATGTTTTATCACACATTATATTATGAGAGGTTTTCAAATACCACTTAGTGGTTTACCCGTAAGTTGCTCTGGCGCACCGCCATGCCACAGTTCTCTGTAAAGTACTTGTATATAGTACCTTATACCGCACCGAGCCCCGCAGTCGCCATGTACCGCCCCCCGCCATGACAGTCGCTAAAGTCAGCAACACATCTCAGAAGTAGGCCTATAAGAACCCATGTAGAGAATATCGGCTCGCGACGTCTACTAACCTTTTACTTTTTCTTACAAGTATATCCAGTGCCGGATTAACAATGGAGTAAGAAAAGCAGCCGCTTTATGAGCTTCTTCTTTGGAAGTATGCCTAATGTCCCTCATGTAAAATCATTATTTTCGTCAGTCAAGATTAAAACTTACGGCGTAAGACGACGTTTGCGTAATCGACGTTCTTACAGAAAGTAGTAAGCAATTTAGGCCTACAGATTTGTTTTTTCTTCAAGCAAAAATTATTATTTACTTTGATATAAAGGCCCAATGCAATTTTTACAATTTTATATATTTTTTTTTTATTATTTTCTGGTTTGTTTATTTCACATAATTCAATAGTTATAATCCGGCTTTGGTTTTTTATAATGACGAATTCGCCAGTAAAGAATTTGTAACTAGGCTATTGGCTACATCTATACATATAATAAAATCCTGTCTGTCTGTGACGGCCTCTCAACTGAGAACGGATGAAGGAGTAAAGCTGGGGTTTGAGACATTAGACGCAGCGTTTCTTCGGGAAGGTTTTGGAGGAATCCATATTCGAAAAAGTCAAATCGTTCAAAAGTTGTGACGTCATTAGTGACCAAAGGCGACTACTTCGCCCTCTTTTGGTCACGTTTCCGCTTATAACTTTAGACTGGTAGCGCATACATTCAATTTGAGACACTCGTTGGGTTCATCAATTTGAGACACTCGTTGGGTTCGTCAATTTGAGACACTCGTTGGGTTCATCAATTTGAGACACTTGTTGGGTTCAGCTCGCTATGTTCTTTCAAATGGCCACCGAGACGATTCTGTAGTTTAGGAGTTGTAACGGAAAACACTATTTTCTTAAACTTTTTGGTTTACCGACTATTAAACAGTTTTAGCTGTGATTTTAAGAAAAATCTGAGGCAACATTGGCGATTGGAAATTTTATTCTCTACAACTTTTATAATTGACATTTTTTCTCCGATGCGCTCTAAGGGGTCAAAAATTCAGAAAAGCTTTTGATAGTTTTGCTTTAATGCATTTTCGACCGTTATTTCACGTGGACAAAGTCACGGGTACAAAAATACAAGCACTTGTCTATGAACGTGCTTAGCCAATGAGTTGTGCATGTGTTTTCCCCTTCAAATATACTAGGGGCTCTGCCCCTGGACGCTTCGCGTCCTAACCTTGCCTCGGCCTTCGCTCGCAGTTGGAAAATTCGCTAAAGAATCTCGTTAATCTATGGCTCGTTTGTACATAGGTTTGTAAAATTATGAAACCTGGCTTAAATATATTAAAAGTAATTACAAGATTAATTATAACCTCAAATACATGCTTTAGAAACGTGAGAGGCTTTCATTACGATTTTAGTCCTAGTTCTACTATCTTCTGTCAACTAAAGTTTTGAAACCAGGCCTAAATATACAGTAGTAAACATAACCTCAATACTATGTTTCAGAAATGAGCCAGGCCTATATTACAAAATTGACTATTAGAATGTATCAATTTTTGCCAAGTTTACTTTTTTTTACAAAATAAATTGTTAAATCAGGCCCAATTTATTCTAATTCTAACGTGCTAAAACAGTATAAATTAGCTTGTTTTTTTAACAGTAATTAAAAACTATTCAATGAACAGCTGATTTTGGATAATACTCAATCTCATGGCTTGTTTATAAACAGCTGTTTTTATTGCTTTATTTAATATTTCGTTGTTATTTTGTAACCAACATGGCAACCCATAAGACCCTATGTTAAAATTTTTCAACTTTTAAATTAGATTTTCTCAAAAAATTGCGTTTTTACACGAAATACAACTATATGGGTGTACTTAAAAATCAAAACTACACCTAAATACAAAATTTCTTTGAATTCGTTAGAGCCGTTTTCGAGATCCGCGACAGATACAAAGATACAAACAAAGATAGATACAAGAATTGCTTATTTAAAGTAATAGGATTTACGAAAAAAATAATTCTAAATTAGTGTAAAATTGGTTGTATTAAATTATATTTAACTATACATTCTGGCAGGCACACAAACTGCATTACTAAAGGGCGAGAGGGACCCAGTCGTTTATCTTGGGTTCGGGGTTTAATCCCGCACCGAGTATATCTTTTAATTTTTATTCATCAAGGCCAATGTATTTGCAACTCCAACACAAGCTGGCTATGCCAATGCCCTTCTGCAATGCCAGGTGTTACTTGCAGTATTCAAACAAAGTACGTTTACGTTGATTGTGCGCCAAAACTATGTTGTCAGAACTTAAATTTAGCTTAATACGCCCTGACCGACTAAATCGTAGGCCGCTTGATAAATTACTTACTCAGTTTGGTAAACCTATTCTACAAAGAGGAAAAGTTTGAGTATTACTTTTTAGCAGCACTGCTGCCTCTTAAGCCGCGTCCACAAAAAGTGGACGCCTAACTATGCCTCCTCGCGAGCGGTAGGAAGGCGGGGAAGACAGAAATGCAAAAAGTATAACGGAGCTTTCACATGGGCCTTTAGGGCACGCGGGTGAGGGACGATAGGTCTCGTGACACCGAACAATTTTAGGTTTCAGTGCTACTTATTTAGGCTTTATATACATAGGGATTCAATTTGTCGTTATAAAGAACGATTCAAATCGGAGAACATATTATGAATTCATTATTCTTAATTCCTCACAAGATTTTCCTTTTTCTTTTAATATTTAAAGAAATTAAAAAATAAAATATAGGTAGTAAACACATTATCATAAAAAAATACATTTTACAATGAACAATATCTTACTAAGCTATCTTAATAAAACTGTTCCATAAATAAAATAACCTATTATCATAAGTCTGCAACCGTAATCTTTATGGTTCAACAATCTGTTTACTATACTAGTTGAGAAATACGATGTCTAACCCCAGACTTAGTTCTTTGGCAGTTTTTGGGCATTGAACGGACTCTGCTATCGACTTTAAGGGGAGGCTACTCTGTCCGCCATATTGAATCTGATTCCCATAAGAGCAATGCTACAGAATAAGTCATTTTTTCACGTTAATTCGTGGAATAAATTTAAAAATTTGGTTTCATTTTGACGTACTGTCATATGCGGATGTTGATTGCCGAATACATTTTCAAAAACCATTGTATTGTTTTCATAAACGTATCATATAAATAGTAAAAAATAGTAAACTGTATTAATGTTTTACTCAGTTGCAGAAAGAGATACTGTATTTCAAAAAACCTTAAGTAGCAATCAACACCCACAATCTATTTTACTTAAAGAAAAAAAAATACAGCTTTAGTTTTTTGACAAAAATATCACAAAAATATGCTTAATAGTGAAGGTATGTTTAGGTTATTTAACATTGAAATTGGTACCCAACTTCGCCGTTTTGAATTTAGGGAGCCGATCCCTTAACACGTTAGCCGACAAGTATTTTTACATGAAGAAAACAATAGGTTTTAAATGATTGTAATTATAACAACTTACAAGATTTTTGTAAATAATAAACCTTGATCTTTAAAGTTGCTGTCTTATTTTCCCTTTTCATAGATAATAAATTAGTTTAAACTTAAAGCTTGCATGTTCTTTTGAATGTGATACTTCAAGCATTGGCATTTTTAATTGCAATGCTACCAACAGATAGTTTTGTTATGTAAAGAATGTCCTATACTTAAATTAATTTACTTTCATTTCTATTTAGAGTAAAAATAACGTCTAATTACTACCAGGTGGTAGTTACATATAAGACCGTGGGGTGAGATTGCTTACGGGTGGCTAGAGCCGAAAAGTTGCGACTTTAATTTTTTTTTTAGGGGGCGCCATTCTTGTAACTGCGGGGCGCCAATCAATGTAGTTACGTCACTAGCTGGACACTTTATTCATTCTTGAGCAAATCGTTAATGCTTCATTCTAAATTCATTCATTCGTTAAGTTAGGCGCTAACCTGACCTAACAAATCTGTTAAGTGGCATATATCATTATACTAGGGGCTCTGCCCCTGGACGCTTCTCATCCCAACTCCGCCTCGGCCTACAGCCTCAGATGGCTGCTTCGCTTCGCTCGCAGTTGGAAAACTCGCTAAAGGCTCTCGCTAATCTTTGGCTCGTTTGTACCTGGGTGACCGAGCATCGCTCAGTATTTTTAAAATCTGGATTTTATCTATCCAAATACTTCGAATACTTTGTAAATAAACGGTACCAGAAACTGGCACATCACATACTTTCTCACAAACATATTTAAATTATTAAACAGTTTCACAGTGACTTCATCATTGTAGGAGGGGTGATTTTAAACTAGGAGATTAACTAATAAATATTATTATTATTAGCTAGAGATAAAACTATTCGATCGATTTCGAACAAATTTGCACTAAATACGTCAATTATAGGCCTGTATAGATGCACTAAAATAGGTTTTGACATTTTTTTAAAAACAACCCCCTTTATGACCAAAAAACCCCAAAAATCAGTTATTATTGTTAGCCTAAATGGAATTTTAGAAAGATGAGGTTTTTGCATATGGTAGGGTACATTAAAGGCTACAAATAAGCCAAATTTTATCAAAATCGTTAGAGCCGTTTTTTATAAAAAAGTAATCACTGTTTTTGGGGGGGTTTGCCAAAATGGGGGTTGTTTTCAAAAATTTTCAAAACCGTTTTTCGTGCATCTATAGTTCAGAGTTTAATTTTTATGCGCGTTTTTCTCTTATTCTGGCATTTGTTCCTGATAAAATGGTCCTGCCACAACACTCATCTGGGTTTTTGAGAATATCAGAAGGATAGACAAATTCTATCAACTCAGACAACGTATTTACAAAAGTGATGTCATTGAACGGTATACATTTTTTCCCATTCACTTCCAAATATTTGATGGATCCATTTCCCACAGAGAGTATACATTTTGAAAAAAATGTCACTTTTACAACAATAACTTTATCCATCCATAAGGAATAACAGTCCTGTTAAATTATATAAGTCAGCTGTTTTATTTGGCAGCTGACTCAAACTGATTAAACTTTATCTCCATAAGATTAACATCGGGAAAGTTGAAGGCTTGTGGGCCGGAGCTCCTTCTCGGGTGAATAGCGGCTAAACGGATAATCGGATCTTAAATCTGACGGAAAAATCGTTTGAAATTTAATTTTCTACAACTTTTGTATTTAACATTTTTTGCTACCTCTTACCGTTTTCTTACAAAACGCGCTCAAAGTGGAAAAATTACAAAATTGAAAAAATCGTTCCCGCCCAAAAGGAGCTTCCAAAATGAAAAAATATTAACTTCTGGCAATTGTTCTGAAAGTTTCTCGTCGAGAGCTTTAATTCAAGTATGTGGTTGAGGGGGGTCCGATTACGGGAAGTGCCTCATAGTTCATGTCAGTGAATCAGTGAACCCGTCTAGCTTTATATAAGTAGATAATTAGGCCTATAGCGTTAAATTATGTTCAAAACGTTGGTCTTTGGTATTTTTCCTTAACCAGTGTGCGCAGCTAAATGTTATCGCCCTCCCCTGCCATATCCATGCCAAAAAGTCCCCGACCGAGGCGGTCTAAGAGTCGGCACCTTTTCTAAAATAAAGTCGGACTCTTCGTCCTCCCCCAAGTAACCGATGTTTATGACCATCTGAGAAATGTTTTATCGTGATACAATAACGCAACAAATTTTGTGGTACATAATGAACGGAATCAGTTGTTATATGTTTGAATCGTTGTGTATTGTTTTTAATTCTTTTTTGTTTACTTGTTCTTCATCAGAAACTTTTTATGCAAACAGTACTCAGTTCTTATCTAACTGAGTCTAGGGATTTTCAAATTGGAAAGAGCTTATAATTTTTAATGTACCTGAAATTCATTTTGAGAAACAAACCAAATATCATACATTTCAATCAAAGGCCTATTTAAATCGATTATTTATATCCCAAATATTTTAAATTCAGTCATTTCGATAAAAGAATATTACTGTTCATTTTGAAATTAACTAAATGTTTCATCAACATCAGGCCTATACTAATTAATGAATAGAAATTCAAAATAGTATGATAAAATAGCAATAATCCAGACCAAGACCGTTTGTGATAGATTAAATAATTCGACCACGCAGCTGAACCGCTGACATGACTTGAGCAAATTTCCAAAATTAAGTTTATAGGCCTAAGTTTTAGGGTTTCAACCCACAATTTGGGAAATAGCTGCGACGGTGCTAAATAGCTGCAAAATGGTTCGCACGCCATTCCGCATATTGGGAGTCTATCTTCAATACACAATGCATTGCGTGTTTCGCACGCCATTCCGAACATTGGAAGTATCTTCAACTTACAAAACAATGCGTGCTTCGCACGCCAACCCCCGTATTGGGAATATCTTCAATACACAATGCATTGCGTGCTTCGCACGCCAACCCCCTTATTGGGGTTATCTTCAATACACAATACATTGCGTGCTTCGCACGCCATTCCCAATGTTGGAAGTATCTTCAACACACAAAACAATGCGTGCTTCGCACGCCAACCCCCGTATTGGGAGTATCTTCAACACACAAAGCATTGCGTGCTTCGCACGCCAACCCCACGGTGGAATCCACCACATGGCTTTGAACCGGGTACTTCTATGGTATTTTACGTTTTGATCGATTTTGGGGGAGATAAACGAGTTATAAGGTCGCGTAAAAAAACAAAATGTGCAGAATAACATCCTACATTTATATTTGTAGAAAAAACTCAAAAACAATTTCACGTAGAAAAAATCTAAAAAAATAGTTACTTCCTGTCAAAAACGTGCTTCCGATTGTTGGATTTTTTGGCTAACGAACTTGTCCAAGCGACGTAGACAACCAACATGTGTGTACCAAATTTGAACCAAATCGGACTTAAAATGCAGCCGCTAGAGTGCGAACACATATACATATATGATTTTAATGACACCCCAAAACGTGTTCTGGGGACCATGATCGGTGCTCATTTGCTACTCCCAACCTTGGATCTTACCATAAGGGCCACAGCAATAGCTCATTTTCCCTATGGAAATTCGCTAAAAATATAGTTTTATGTTTGTAGGCCTAATTTGTTCTTAGCTGTCAAGAATCAAGAAAACAAAAAATATTGTAAACATACACACATTTTAAACGATTTCTAATCTTGAATCCGATCGTATAATACATATCAAACGAAAAGAGAGCATTGCATAAAATCAACTGATTCTAAAACCAAAGCGCATTTTTTAAGACAAAAAAACAGAAACGCAACTTATTATAGAGTTTATCACGACTCAAGCATATAGAGCCGCACCTAAAAATTCACAGAAAAATTAACGTGTTATTGTTGTAAGGGACGATGACGGGGGCTTGCCTTGACCTTGGAAGCGCTGGCTGTATCGATTTTGTATCCCTGGCTACCCCCCCATCTCACCCTTCTTCTGCTACAAACACTTAACTATTTACTTATTAGCCTATCTCGCTCACTTCGCTTACAATGTTTTATTTGATAGAAAATTCAACTATCAACAAAATAGTCTTTCCCTGTTTTTTCTGGTAAAACTGATGCTATTAAAATGTAGTATTGTACTTTAAAATAACAAGTTTCCTTCCCTAACTCCTTTCACAAATCGGAAAAGGTTCTCCCCTCAATTTTCTTGTATAGGCCTATTCACACATGTTAAGTGGTAAATAATGATAGTGCCTAAGTGATAACCATAATTCTGATTTAAATGCCACATTTTATAGGCCCTCTTATACTGATTTTTGTTTTTATTCCTTGGGCTATTTAATTTTTACTAACGAAACAGTGGCCATTCAAACATGTAAATCAACAAAGTTACATTTTTTAAATGTTCAGATTTAAGAGCTTTTAATTTTGATACTCCGCTTGACCAACATTGCCATTATTATTTTTTTTTTTATATGTAAACAAGCTTATTTATTTCCCACAAATTTTACATTTTCTTAAATACGATTTACACTATTGACCGAAGATACTTGATTGAACAAACACACAATATTTAGTAAATTCTACAATTTGTTTACAATAAGCAATACAAATTTGGGCATAAATTTACTGATTAGCTGGGACACCTAGCTGATATGTTTGGAAATGACGATCTTTTTTAAGAAACAGAGTAGTTCTACCAACCTAATGGTGGTAAACACACTGCGACTAGAGACTGTAAGTTAGAACTTCAAGCTGTTTTTTTATATTTTTTTAAATGCAAATATTACAGGTACGTCCTAATGTAAACTTCAGCCAAAATTTGGTAGAATTTAATAAAATTGTGAGTTTGTTTTTTTAATTTTTGAAATGTTGAATAACTTGAGGAAAATTGCCCGAAATTTATATTGTTTGAAAAAAGGTTAATCATTAGCAGTGTGTGGTAAAAATTCGAGTTCTGAGAACAAGTAAATTATGTTAGTAAAAATAAAAAATCCATAACCAAAAAGCGTTCACTGTCTCCATATTGAAATGGGACCAAGAACATAAGTAAAACTTTTATTTTCAAAATATTTACCGTACTCACAAAAGACCTACAAAACAATCAAGCGCTTGACCCATGTTTAAATTAGAATTTTTTTAAAAAACCATCCATACCCGGCTTTTGGAACAGTGGGATATGATGAAATATTTTTCTTAGATTAATTATGTGCGAAATAATTGTTTCAAATGAAACCAAGTGTCTAAACTGATTTGTTTGCTGATTATAAAAAAAAATTGCTCACCCTGTATAAAAATTGAGTTTGCGATTAGAACCTCTTCCTTTTGTTGGGTTAGGGACAAAATGTTGATACCAGATCTACAAATTTGTTGTAAGAACCACTGCTTAAATTTCAACCATTTAAATCATGTTAAACATTTTCGAGTTATCACACCTATGTAGACGTACCTATATTCGTATTCACACCTATATAGACAGACAAAATCCTCGACAGATTTTGGATATATGCTACATAGATCGGCTAATATATATTCATTAAAATCAAATTTGATGTCCTGTTTTTTATTGTTTTTTTTTTAGCCCTTACAGATGAATTTTAATTTCTCCTACCACGCTAGGGTTCACTAAACCATTTAAATTTCTACGATTAAAACACAATTTCTTCAACATTAAGAGTTAGTGAAATTTCTTTAAAAGGAACTAGCCTACATATTTCATCAAATATAACTGCAACAAATAACTGCAATATTATGAAATTTAAATTAAACTGCATTACATTTTTTGACGGGGAAAATTTTTTAAGTTTATTGTCATAGCCGCAAATGTAAATTAAAGAATTTATTGCAATTATGTATAGGCCTACATACATCAATCAACTTTGCAACTAAATAATCTTTGATAGAATTGAGCTACAAAAATTGTGTATGAATGTTGTTGGTTTCTTTTACTTTTCGACCATATATAACATAAAATATACTATGATAAATAATCATCTTACTTTCTAGTCAAATGGAGATTTATTGAAAAACTCTTATTTTAAAAGCTCAGAAAGTCAGGTCTGGCTCAATGTGAAGAAGAACTACAAGGTATTACACAGTCATGTTGCTATATTTTGTTTAGACCCGAAAAAGATATTTCTTACAATATGAACATTTTTTAATAACTTGTTTCTTCTACTTCTCTTTCCATTGATGTGTATTTAATTTCTTGAATTTTATATACTGTAAGGTAAAAGAAAAATCTATTCAACTAGGCTACCATTAATAATCCAGATTTCAACCAAAATCAAAACTAATGCATCATACCCCAATGCAACACACGAGTGTAAAAAAATACCTCACTTCATGTTCTCAGTTCAGGCCCAACTGAATTGCTAATTCAAATTTATTTTTCACCAGTTCAGTCTCACATTCAATATGGCCTGTTATGCTGGGGAGGTACCTATGAGGAGGTTATCAAACCTCTTGTGAAAAGTTAAAAAGCATATTATAAGAGTGTAGGGAATGGCATTTTAAAATAAAATGGAGCATTCGCTACCGCTGTTCGGATCATTTGGTATACTTCCACTTAGATACTTGTATGTGTTCAAGGTACTTGCAGATTTCTTCAAAGCAAGTGGTGAAATAAATAGTGATTACAAACCCCAAAGATATTAAACTTAAGATTGTTAATATTTTGCCAAAACAAAACTATCAAAATTTGTTACCGTATCTATTTTATAGGGGCTAAATTGTTCAATATTTTACCAAAGGAGATCCAGTTGTGTGGTACGTTGTGATTTTTTAAGTTTTCAAAATCAGTAAGAGAATGGCTGTTAAAGATAAATGATATTGATTATCTTTTAAAATAAAAGTGGCTGTTATATTGTTTGTATGGAAATTATGTGTTTTGTTTAGAAGGAAAGTAGGCTATGTGAAATTATAAGTAGGAATAAGGTAGATCATATAGAAGGATTGATTGTAATGAAGATTAAGTTGAGCATTACTTATTAGATAGGCTATTGTTTTTAGCACAGTAGGATTATTTGTATTTTTGTTGCTTATTATTAATAACACCCTTAAGAATTAACAATTAAAATTTGTATTCATTTAAAAATTAAAATAACTTAATTACTTCTTAAATGTTAAGTATATAGAGGGCACCTCGGAAGGATTTTATTCTTTCCTTTCTTTTCCTTCTAACTCAAGGGATAGAAAATAAACGGTACCAGAATCTGGCACATACTTTCTCACAAATATATTTAAATTATTAAAACAGATTCACAGTGGTTGACTTCATAATGGTATTAAAGTAGAAGAGTGGACATTAAAGTAGGAGAGTAAGGAATAAATATGCTAATATTAGCCTATTATTATTATTAAAACTATTTGATCAATTTCGAACAAATTTGCACCAAACATGTCTATTAGGTCAATTTAGTGATCATATCAACCGACAAAATTTGCTTTGGCGCAAATTTACCATTCGACCCTCGGCTGACCTATGTACGGCAACAGAAATGTAAGAATAATAAAAAAATAGTCTAAAGTTCTAACTTATAGTCTTTAGTCACAGTATGTTTACCTGTATTAAATATTTAACAGTAGATTGTAAAACAACGTCGTCGTCTGCAAAAATATCAGCCGAAGGTCGAATAGTAAATTTACACCTTTGTTTTGACAAATAAAGTAGGCTAAGGGCCTGTATTTATTTGATGTTTACCAACTGTGAAAACATACTGTGACCGGTATCTAAAAGTAAGTTTATTTATGTTAAGGTTTTTATGTTGGTATTATTCTCCAAAGCTGTAAGTTGGGTGGTGTATACTGTAATTTAGCAGATAGATCTAGTTTACTTAGCTAAGGCCTCTAAGTTAACATTTAAAAACTTTAAACCAGATAGGCATTAAGGATACCGGTATACTAAGTCCATCAACTACAGCCAACATAAGTATTAACTTATAACTTGGATATTGAAGCTAAGGCTACTCCTACAGGAACATACAGGCTATTTAGGTTATTTGTGTCAGTTCATACCCAACATTTATAAATATGAAAACTCTATTAAACTAGCAATAGAAATGTGATAGCACTGAATGTAAATTCTTAAAGCTTCTAGCAACAGAAAATATAAATATAGTGGTAACAATATAATCCAAATAATAATTTATCACACCTAAAACAGTGATAACCTTAGACTAGGCCCACCTAGGTTACTTTATTAATTTCTTAAATTAATAACAGAAATTTAAAATAAATATTACCAGTAGAAAAGTGCAGTACATGCAGATAACAATACCGTATTAAAATGTTTACGACTATTGATATTAAGATTAAACTCAATATCAAATGCACATTCCTAACCTTAACTTTTAGGTTGTCGTAACCTACCCTGTAGGAAACCAAACATGCTCTAATCTGTATATAACGAATGCAATGTTTTTATCAATTTTAAATACCTCGGTCGAATTGTTTCCCAGATGGATCAATGTCTTTTACGTTAAAGATATCTTCAAACAACACACCAGCCATTCTAACTCGTGCAAAACCACAAAACACAACACAAACGTCACAAACAGGCAAAGGCAAAGTTTACAGAATTAAATAAATAAAATATTACAATTTACAGCGGATGTTCCAGTCCAGATGATGAGCCTAGCGGAAGTCAAAAAACTTTCAAAAATAATATTTAGTAAAAATATCACCAATGAAGTTATGGGTGACCAAATAAATTTAACAAAAATAAATAAATGAAAGCTAAATAACTTTAAAGTGTGAAACCTACTTGTGATAATATTAATTTAAAAAAGGATAAATATGTAATACATATGACTAACGAGGTGATTATAAAACATAAACAACAAATATGGCGTCACTGCCACCAAGGAAGATGACAACACCTACAAAAATTTCAAAACAACATTTAAATCCTCTTCAGATACTATTGCAGATGGGATTTCCGAAACATAGAGCGTAAGCAAATATGTAATTTTGTTCCATATGAGTTGGATTGTTTTTTTAACTTGGGCGTAAATTATCATGTGTATGTCACAGTTTGGCTGTTTATGGTTTTACACTTATAGGCCTAATATTTAACTGAAAATCACCATGTAAATGTGTTTTGTATTCATTTATATAAATTAAACATGACACATTTTAAAGATACAAGTCTACAGAAAGTATAAACTTCGATCAACGTTTCCTGGCACTCAACAATTAGACTGTCAAAGTTTGCAGAGACTAGGCTTGTCATAGAAAATTCAGTAATTAGGGCCTGTACAATAATTCTGTTTTGTTCTAAGGGAATAACCCTATTTTACCAAAAAAAATAAGGCTTAATTACAATATAAACCCTCTAACCTACAATGCCAGCCTAAAAATAATTAAAACTTGAACTAAACTAATTTTACTTTCATTCACAGTACATATTTGGCAATATTTTAGTATACTACTGCATTATTATTTTTAATTTTCCGCTTACACATTTAATTAAAAATATCACTGCATGAAATCACATTAGTTGATAACGTTTTTTATTAAAGTGCAACTAAATGACGTACTGCAACTGGAGTCTGTAAGTTCAGGTTTTCTTGGGTTGCAGCATTCATCGTTTCCAGTAATGGTCTTTCTTGTCGTTTGCCTACAACATTCGTATTCATTAATGTGCCAGCGGACTGCTTCTTCTCTATCTACACTCGACAACTTCCAGGTTGAATTTGAGAATTAGTCCTTTTTAAAAGCACTTTTTAAATAATACTGAAGTTATGCTGCATATATATTTATTTTAACGTCATTTGTATCCATGGGACTAACAAATTGTCAGTAATCTCAGCCTTGTCACAAATTATGTCATTTCTGGTAATAATTTGATACATATTTTTCTGGTTTAAGTTAACCTAAGTTATTTTGGTGTCATTAAAGTACATGATACATTTGTTGTGCCAGTTTTTTATTTTTTTAAATATTAAGTTCAAGAATATGCTTACAAACTTCTTATAGTACCTATGTTTCTACTGTAAGCCTCTATACAAATACAAAATATATAACTAACCTAAATAAATGGATTGTGGCTATGTTATTTAGAGAGAAAGCATTAGCTGCTACAGGTCATAGGGGTGTCCAATTGGCATCAGATTGGCTTCTGGCTCATGTCAATGATTCTACAGTAGACGATATCTGTCCTCGTGAATACATACTATATGCTTGTCCTACTGGACCAATATTTGAACAGTTGCAGAAATTTTGGGAGAAATCGAAAGCAGCTTGTGGATGGAATGGAGCTCATAATTTTATACCCCATATAACATTAGTATCATTTTTTAAGGTAAGCTTCTAAAATAATTTAAATAGTAAATGGAATGAACATTATGTTAATAAGGTAAAAGTAAAGTCGGTTAATAAAACTTTAAACAAATTTCAAAAACACAACAATATAATTAATTGTTACAGCTGATTCGCTGTTAAGCCCCATCAGACAACTAAAACTAAAATGTACAGTACAAATTAAACTATTAATTAAATTTTGTTTAAGTTATATTTTTACCTTATTATGGAATTTCACAAAGTACCGACTGTGGTCACACTTAATATTATGTTAATAAATGAATGTACGCAGTAATAGTTAAAAATAAAATAGTATCGTATACTGTATAAAGATAGTAGGCCTACAGATAAAAGACCAAATACATTAAACGTGAAATTTGTGAAAACATTAGTTCTACTGTAGGCTAAATATTTAAAATAACATTTTTGTTGATAATGTGAAAGTATATAACTCTTTTAATAATTTGTTACTGTTTATATAAATATATTATTAGGCCTATATAATATTTATAAATTGAGGCCTGAGCAGAGCGAGTTAAATAAAAACTGAAACTCACCGAAAACTAAGATGGATAATAAAACTATAACACATATATATTTAAGTGGTTTATGCAACTTTTATTTTAGTAGATTCTCAAAAATATTTTTATTAGGCCTATTATTAAATACTATGAATGTTTCTGTTTAAGGTTATAAAAAATAGTTTAGGCCTATCCCTCGTAAAAATGAAAAAGTAGATTGCTATTATATTAGGTATGTTTACACTGGACACCAAGTCGTACTTTAATCACAACCACTAAAAAAAATACGTCAAAAAGAAAGCTGTTTACACAAGCAAATCAAAAGCCATTGCAAAATATTTCAGACAAAGTGAAGATTACGCTAAAGAATTTCTGTTAAACAAATACCTATTGTGTAAGGTGTAGCTGCATCGTATCATAAAAAAATAAATAATAAACAACTTTTTTTGTGCCCATCTTAGATTCCACAAGTAGTAACTTATGCAGAAGCGAAAAACAATAAAAGTATTACTTGTTAAGTGTTAGATAGAGTGCTTCTTACAACAGAAAGCGTCTGAAAATCCTGAATTCTTTTCAGGATCTGTATGAAGAATTTTTTTTAAGGTTAGGAATTGGAGAGAGAATATTATTTGATACAAATTGTCTGGGTAGTTAACATCTTTTATTTGACTGTAAAATCTAAAGTTTACAAAGTTACATCAATAATATTAGCTAAAGTAGCGGTAGTAGATTAAACAAAAATATGTATTAACCGTGATTTTATACTTTATTCTTGATGAGAGAAGTAATTTTATACTATAATTTGTTCATATTTTTGTTTTTTCACTGTATTCTTAGATAAATATAAATCAAATTTGTATCTCTGTACAGGCCCCCGATGACTGCGCCCAACAACTTGCACGAACGTTAAAACAAGTTGTAGAAATGCAAAAAATCGATTTGTCGGAGAAATTAAAACTAGAAACCTACATGTCACAAAATTTTATGGGATTTTTTGTTGCCAACCATCATGCCGATGTTCTCAAGAAAATTGCAATGCAGTATGTAAAGGAGGTCTCGAGTGCTAGTAAGTCAGACAAGTTGTGAATTCTATATAAAAAGATCAATTAAATAGAAGTACCATACACAAATAGTATAAAAATTTAAGCAATGGCAGATTGCCTTCTTTAGTAAATGTAGCTATTTACACTTTTAATTATTTCTATTTTAGGCTGCACATATATTATTTAGGCATAACTCTGTCACTGCCAGTCAGATTCATTGGCGGATCCAGGGGGAGCTGTGGGAGGTGCATCCCCCTCCTTTGGGTTATTATAATTTTTGTTTAACCCTCTAAGTGGCAGACTGCTCAATTGTTGAGTATATTTACATATATAATCATCGTTGTAAAATTGTAGTTATCTAAATCAACTGATGCCGCGCGAGAAAGCACAAGGAAATGACTCAAACTCGTAATTTTTAAACGGCACATAAACAATAGAAAGGCTTGTTTTGAGAAGAAGATAAAGACACCATTGGATTCGTCAAGATTTGAACTTTCTACCATGGTCTTCCAATCATTCTCACTCTTATAGTTACTTAGGTATGAAGTTTTCTGTAAACCCTTGCAATTTAGTTTTACAACCAATGAGAAAGCACATTTTGCAATCGATGTATCTATTAAAAATCAATATATTTATTTGTATAATGGTTTTTATATCGATTTGAAGTGGTTATTCTATATTTTCGTTTGATATAAAGAAAACCTGATTATTTAGTGTTCCGAGGCTATTCGGGTATTTCTGTGAAATACGTACATTTCTGCAATGCCCTTGGCACGTTAGCCGTTACCTTTTCCCATTGTCTACAGCGTCTGGCTGGAACTGTTTACTGTATGTTTGTGAGAGTTTAGTTTAGTTGTTCTAATTTAGTGAAACAAAGTGAAATAAGCTTATAGAATAAGGCTATTTAAACATTTTAAGTATAGAGTTCAGTTCTATGATTTATTCTCTAAAATTTGTTATAGTAAAATTTCATTTTATGGTAAAGCATATATATTCCTTAATTCCTATTCAAAATGGATGTTCTTGAAATAGTCTAAAAGACGTTTTCAGGAATTGTATTCCAAAAAATTATTCTATACCCCTAGGATAGGTGACAGCCCCCCCTTGAATATCGGCTGAACCCGCCCTTAGTCAGATTACCCTGAAGGTTTTAAGTAATGAACCTACAGCGTACAGTACGTGGCCTTTGGTAGTGCCAAATGATCAACAACAAATTGTTTTTTACTACCTGTGACATATAAAAACAATATAACAAGAAAATCTCAACACAGGATTTTGACAACAAATTCATTTAGTTCGCTGATAGATCTGGCGATAGTTTAGAATGTTATAAAACAACTGTATTCAGTAAAGACAGTCTTCCCCATTCAAAACAAGTAGCTTCAGGAATTATTATTGGAGGAAAGAAATCACTAACATCATTGGTTGAAATAGTGCAATCAGATGAAAAACAGATCGAAATTGTAAATAGTTATAGATATTTAGGGCTTGACTTAACTCCGAATTTGTCTTACGAGAACCATCATAAGTCTAAGCTTAGCAATGGCCAAAGCAAGTATTAACTGTGTATGTTCTAAATTTATTGGGTGTGAAAACGTTCCACTAACTGTAAAATTATCATATTTTCAAGCAGTCCAAAGAGCAACAGTAAGTTATGCAGCTCAAGTTTGGGGTTATAGGGAATACAATAGTATTGAAAAAGTATTTAGGTTTTTTATAAAAAAATTATTGGGTTTACCTTTAAATACACTAAATTATGCTATTTATCTGGAAACGGGACTAGATAAGCTGTATTTGTATAAATTGAAGTTACAGTTTAAATATATGTTTGAAATGTTAGCTATACCGGAAGACAGGTTGACAAAATTTCAGCCAAAAAAATAGTGAACTCTAATTGACCGAGCGTAAGCGAGGTCTTCGTTTTAACTCGACCGTTCGGCATTTCGTCTGCGTGTCTGTCTCACGATTACAGCCAAATGCCTTGACCGATTTTGATGATTTTTTGCATGAATGTTCCTTATTCCTAGGCCAAGCCATGTATATATAAGGTTTTTTTCCCATTTTTCATTTTTAACCCCTTAAATTAAATAAAAACTGGACCGTTTCTCTCAGTGTAAGCTTTTTTCCAAAGCCAGTTTGTGGCTTAACCGTAAGTCGAATTTAAAAACTATTAACATTTTCTAAAAGCAAATTAAATTTTAAACAAAATTTTATTCTTGATTTTTTTCCGTATCTATAACGGTAAGCTCACAAAATGGCCGTAAACTTCGAATTTGTTAAAGTTTTTGTATTTCAACCATGTTTTTATACGTTTATTCTAAACCAATTCAAAAGTGTTCCATAGCTTTTTTGTAGATAAAGGTTTAAAGAATTCATATAGGCTATGCCAGTAAAAAAATTATTGAAGTAAAATTAAGAAAGTTATTAGCTCAAGAAACAATCACGTTCAGTAACGAAAGGAAAATGTTTAACTTCAGGCCCATATAAAAAGTAGTAAACATTATTGTAATTTTTTTTCATAAATGTAAAAAGGTTTTGTAATTTAGTTCTAAATAGAATTGTATAAAAATATTTATCAATTTCAAATTTTGAAAAAACCAGTTTTTATGTTCCTATTACAAGACTGCTAACAAAACTAGGCCTGTTTTGAATAGTAATGTAGGAATATATCATTTGCCCAAAAATGACATATTATTATAAGAAAGTGTAGAGGATAAATGAAAGAATTGAACTGTATACCTGTAAATTTCATAAAAGTATTTGACTTAGCTTTACTTGAATTACAAAATGAGATGAAACAAATGAAACCTCGCGGCAATAAAGGACATACAAAAAATGACCGTGGGACACCGTAGGAAGTGTTAGTACATGGGTTGAGATCACTATCACGACGTTTTAACATCGTTTGTTTTCATTATTTCTAATATTGGAATATGATATGGAACTTAAGTTTACTTACGATACATTGTTAAGTTTAAGTTATTTAAGTATGTAAATATTTAATTGTATGTTGTCCCTCTATAACACGATATTTTTAGCTATCTTACGCATTATTAACCTAAATAAAACACAATGCCCCTAAAAGAAAATCTTTAGCAGTTAAAGCTCAAGAAATGAAATAAAAACAAGAACTAGAAATCCCGGAATCGCGGGAATTGTAAATAATGTTTCACTGGCTAAACCTTGTGCTTATTCCTTACTGGCACACTATTTTTAACCTAAGCTCAAATCCACATTTGTTATTTCAACGAGCGAGGTCTACTGTTCACAGAACTACTAGTATTTCATGGTTCAGAGAATGGAAACTTTTAGGGTGTACGTACGAAGTGGGGGTAGACAAGAATTTAGAAATGTGGGATAAAAATAAATGTAATTTAAAAAATAGTCAATTAAAATATTTATTGAATAAAATAAGTTTGGTACAGAGGGAACAGAGTCTACTAGCAGCAACGAATGGGAAATATCATACAATTTACTCCAGTCTAGATTTTAACCTAGGAGAAAACACTATTTTAATAGTAATAAAAATAAATATAAGTTGCAGGAAATAAAATGGGCATTTAAGTATAGAGCTGAATTAATTCATTTAAATTTTAAACCGTGGGTTGAAGGGAAAAATGATCTATTTTCGTTGTGTAATATCGGGGTGAATGAAGATGTTTACCATTTTGTGGCAGTATGCCTGATATTGGTTCAGTATAAACAATCTTATCTGGGTAAAGAAAAATTATCGCTGACAGAGTTCAAGGACTTTATGAATGGTCAGGATTGGGGTGTATTGAGTAAATATCTTAAACAAGCATGGCATTATAGATGGACATTAATAAAAGAATTTAACTTTTGAAAATATTTTTAGACAATGCTGATCTTTTTTGTTAAAATTTATATTTGTGTTTGTATTGATGATTTTTTATTGTATAAGTTAAGAGTAAGTTTATACTTCTATTTCTATTAAATGATAGTTGTTGCCAACCTAGCAGACAGCTGCAAGACATGCTAGACTATATGTTATGAAACGTTGTTGTAATTTTGAAGAAGTGTAAATAAAGCATATATTATTATTAGTGCAATCAGATGAGTGAGGGTGATACAATAGAGGCAGTGGAAGAGAAGATGTGTCACGATCAACATTTAAATTTTTTTAATTGTAGTTTTAAAAATGCTTACTTTTAGTTTTGGTAAACTAAATCAATATTTAATTTAAAAGAAGGTTAAATTCATGTACGGTAGGTTTTACCAATAATTTATAGTCGGCACTCTAATGAAAGTTTTACTCATTTCTTCCTGACATTGAGTGACACAAAGTAAATAAAAGGGTATGAATAACAAAATTCAGGTTAACTCCACTTTCTAACTTGGAACTATTCAAGTATTCATAAGCCTCTACACCTGACCATTTCCATTACCTTTCCTTTTAAGGGTCGGCTCTAGTAAAACAGAAAGCAACCTGCGACTCCCTGTAGCGGCGGTAGGTTACGCGGACATTGCTCATCCTAAATCCATTTAAAACCCCCAATTATTCAAATGGCGTTTTTTTAAAAATACCAAACTCTTGGGGACAAAATTCTTTATCCGAATGGCTTTGTAATTTTTCTCTATAATTAATAGTTACAACGTAAAAAATATTTAAAATCACCCTATAGCGGCGGTAGGTTACACGGACATTGCTCAGCCTAAATCCATTTAAAACCCACAATTGTTCAAATAACGTTTTGAAAAAAAATACCAAAATCTTGGGGACGAAATTCTTTAGGCGAATGGCTTGGTTGTTTTTCGCTATAATTAATAGCGACAACATAAAAAATATTAAAAATCAATGTTTTAAATTGTTAATAAATACTAAACAAAATATTTTTCTTAATTTTTAAAAAGCCATTTGCATGCATATTGACCATAGCTTTAAAATGACATATCGTTTATAATTTTCCGATCAAAAATAAAGGGAAAATTTGGATTTTAATTTAACATTGGTCTTATGGAGTGTCAGCCAACATGGCCGACAGCTAGAGCCGACCCTTAAGAGAGGATGATTTAAAGAGAGAGCTGTTAACGTTTTGTGAAAATGGAATTTGAGAACAACCATCGAAGGTTGTGAACATGACTTCGAAAGAGATGCTGAAGGCTTGTGAAAATGACTTCGAAAAACTGTTTAAGTTGATCTTCATTTTATCAGATGATTTAGTGTCAATCTGCTGTTTGTTAGGTAACTATCCGTATTTTGCTAATTTATAATGAATTTCCATTGTCAGCTTCAAAGTTTTCAGCGGCATCTCCCTTATAATGGAAATGTGCACGAACATTCCAAAGCACTGGTATGGTTGATTCAAATATTGATTGATACAAAAAACAAGAAATTCGTTTAAAATATTTATATTTTTAGAAACAATTATTCGAGTGAATTTAATTTGAATGGTGTAGATATATTATTTTTGAAAATTTTAATGTTTAAAATCTTGATCTTACAATTCCTGTATTTTTATTAAATTGAATAGGATTACATTGAATATTGCTTTACAGTAATTAACGACAATTATGAACACCTTGACGCCCTGGCTGCCTGTTTTCCCTGGTGTACGACTGCCAGTGGCAGGTTTCAAATGCCCCGTGGTGTTAAATGTAAGAGATTATTTGCTGTTTGTGTCAGCCATGTGCATGATTGGTGTAAACTTGTACTTTACTTTGTAATATAGCTTATTTCGGCTTTATTCTCTAAATATGATATTAGTTGCTTCCTGTGTACAGGTTTTGTATTATAATTTTGTACATAGTATTTCTAAACTGAGTTTTGTGCACTATAATGTAAGCTTGCCTCTTTGATCCAGACCATGGGTGAAACTGAGCTCATTTCATAATATTTGTAAATGTACGAAACTTAGAATTTACTCAATTATTATTTCTCAATATACAGGGTGGAACAAAGTTAGTGCTAAAAACTTCGGGAAATGGTTCCATGGGCCAAAATAAATAGAAAATCAAGAATAATATTTTTTTGAAAAACACTTCATTTTCCAAATATCCGTCATTTTGTTTCTTTTACTAAATAATTATTATCTAGAGAACGGTTTAACCGATTGAGTTCAAACTTGGCATAAAGTTTAACCTAACATTTAGTCGTATCCGGACTTCTGAGACCCACCGCTTGCAGGCTGCAGCCCGCACAGGCATTTTGTGTTGCCTTTTGCTTTATGAAGATTGTATAATTGAAACTAGCCAAATTACTGGTAATATTGGGAAAATTGCATTACTTAGAATAAGCATGTAAATGATAGACACACCATAGCAAACACATTTCTAAACCAATTTGTATTAACTTTCAACATTTAAACCAACAAGTTAACACAAGGTAGGTATTCTGGTTTGACAAACCTATGTCGTAAGGGAGGAGACATGTATGTTGCGCAGTATCCTAACTTGCCAACTCTCCATTTCATTTTCATGTTATTTTTAGTCAGCAAACTCAAGGGAATACAGGGTGATTCAGGAGGAACAGATAATACTTCAAAAACTCATTATACAGCTATAAATAAGAAAAATTGTTCATATGTCCGGAAAAGCTTTGTTTTTCAGATATCCGCCACTTTTTTTACAAAATAATTCATATCTAGAGAAATGGTTGGCCGATTGAGTTCAAACTTACCAAGACGTTTAACCTAACAATGATCTATCTTAAGAAAAAATAAGCCATTATGTCCAATCATGCGCTTTAAAATGACGGCTGTTTGAAAATGTCAGACCTAAATTAATCAAAAACCATACATTTTAACAAAAAATGTCAAGGTACCTTTTTTGTAGCCCTTTTAATTCTCTATCAGATGATTTAACTTTCAACACAATCGGATGAAGAATAATAGTTAAGTTAAAGATAATGACAGCAAATGTACATACAATATTGTGGTGTTTACTCTGTTGGTATAGGATGTCGGGTTGAATAAACCAATTATTACACATAATTTATCTTTATCCTTCATTCGATTGTTTTAACAGTTACATCAACCGATAGGGAATCAAAAGGGCTACAAAAAAGTGTCTTGACATTTTTTGTTAAAATGTACGGGTTTTGAGTAATTTAGGTTTACAATATTCAAACAGCTGCCATTTTGAAATGCATAATTGGATATACAGTAGAACCCCTCTTAACCGGCCTCGGATCAACCGGTCCTCGGATTAACCGGCCTATCCCATGGAACAAGAGATTTTTTCTCTTACAGATTATATTACTGTAATTGTACACAGTCTCAAACATTGATTGTTTGATGGACATTTCCTGAAAAATAAAGCTGGTTGACCCAACGTTAGGTGTGCAATGTGTTAGTGTTGTGGCAGGCAGAACACGGGAGGGGGAGCGTGAGTTTAATTCCCCTCTTGCTTCCGCGACAACTGTATTTTTTCTCAGAATCAATTAATTGACAAAGTGGCATACTTTGTTTCTTTTTCTTCATCTGTTGCTTTGTCGGAACTTTTACTGAATTTCGTGGGAGCAAAATATGTAATATTTTTAACATATTGCGTAATATGTTGAGCAGTAAAAAGATTCAGTGGCATTAATCGTTGTGAACGTACGAAAATGGAGACTTGGCTTTAAAAAAATCTTTGAAAGTTAAAGAACAGAAAAAATTACTGATTTTTTAAAGCAATGATACAGTATATGTAAATTCAGTTTTCAAAGTTTATGCAAGTTTAAAATGTTTAATTTTTTGGTGTTTGTTTATGTCTGTTGTGCACACAATAAAAAGGGTTGCAATAATGCCTTATTTGCTTGTTTATTTGTGAAATATGTAGGTTATTTTTGAAAAAAATCTATTTTTATGGGAACCTCGGATCAACCGGACAAACAGGTAACTGGCCAGGGTCTCGGTCCCGACCAGACCGGTTAAGAGGGGTTCCACTGTAATCGCTTAATTTTGTTAAGATAGGTCATTGTTGGGTTAAACTTCATGCCAAGTTTGAACTCAATCTTTTAAACCGTTCTCTAGATATTAATTATTTAGTAAAAGAAACAAAATGGCGGATATTTGAAAATGAAGCGTTTTTCGAAAAAATATTATTCTTGATTTTCTATTTAATTTGACCCATAGAACCATTTCCCGAAGTTTTTAACACTAACTTTGTTCCACCCTGTATAAACAAACAAAACTGAATATAAAAATGTTGTATCAAACAATTACTGCCCAATTATTCACAAACAGCCCTCACCTTGTAATTTATTGCATTGCTCCTTTCGGTTTTTTCTCGCTCTTCTTTTTCCCACATCTTGCTAGTCCACCAAAAACCCTTTATCGAATGTTTTACTTGTATTTATGACTTTGATTCCCCACTCAGTTTTACACATGTAGCTCAGTCGTTGGTCTATTTGATCGCATAATGCACCAAAACAATAAATTTCAACCTTCATTATAAATATATATTTTTATTATTTACACGTTGAATTATTAAAATATCATTTTATTTTTAAAAACACCTTGTAACAATTTGGTATCTTACTACATTTTATAAAAATAAACTGAATTAAATTCACTAAGTAAGGCAAGTGAGTCATTGTCTTGTCACTGGATTTAGTTATCTATACATGATTGTTAGCCTCCTGAACTGTAATATTATTAAACTAGGTTACATACCTTAGGTACCGTCAATAGTTCTGTGTACTTTATTCAGCGACGACCGCTTTCGGAAGAATACACTATACTTCCATTGTCAAGTCACAAGAAACACGAATAACAAAAAGCACACCTAACATTAAATAAAACAATATATGTCCAACATTAATAAATAAAAAACGCACAACACACTTTGAGCATGCTGGCCAGCCGGTCGTACGGAAGTAACCTCCTCGTGATTGCTACCTCTACCCCACCCCCACTTGTTTGTTGCTTATCAACCCCGGGCTCTGTGTACTTATACGGTTAATAGCGTTGAACAACACGTTAGAATTATATTTTAACTTCTCACTAAGGGTGTTGTCAGTATCGTATTTAAATTTGTTGGAAATAAGCCCAAACTTGACATAAAAGAAGACTTTTGGCATTTGTGTAAAATATCCATATTAGTAACGATACTGACAATACCCTTAATCAGAAGTTAAAATATCATTCTAACGTGTTGTTCAACGCTATTAACCGTGTAAGTACACAGAGCCAGGGAGTAAGATAAGCAACAAATAAGTGGGGGGTGGGGTAGAGGTAGCAATCACGTGAAGGTTAGTTCCGTACAACCGGCTGGCCAGCATGCTCAAAGTGTGTTGTGTGTTTTTTATTTATTAATATTGGACGTGTATTGTTTTATTTAATGTTAGGTGTGTTCTTTGTGTTTTGTGTTTCTTGTGACTTGAAGTATAGTGTAATCTTCCGAAACCGGTCGTCGCTGAATAAAGTACACAGAACTGTTGACGGTACCTAAGGTATGTAACCTAGTTTAAGGATTTAGTTAGTTCCTATTAAAATTGCTTTTGTAATTTTTGTCTCTGAGCACAAGTACTACATATTGTAAATTTCATGTAAAATACTAATTTTAAAGTATTACAAAATATAAAACATGTTTGCTTGTTGTCAATGTGTTTAGAATATTTTTAATTGCATGATTTTATTTTGTTTAAATGTATTTGTCGTTAGTGTAAAGAGGCTATGATAGGTAATTTTATGTAGTTGTCCTCATATTAGAGAAGTGTTAGTTTCAGATTTTATCAGAATTTGTTGGTGCTCATTAATAGATTTTAATAAATATTTCAACACAGTGCTTGCGTATAAAAAGAGATGAGCAGGAATGCTATGGTATCTCTGAAAAGGGACTCAACTTATTTATTTAACTACCAATTCACCTATCGGCCAAATTTAATGGTTAACACAATAATAAAATTATAAAGTTTATCTGTATCAATTCTGTTGGCCGTGGGGTTGTACATAAATTATTATTTAAGTTTTATTTTTAATTGCGCTGAAATTATTATTTATATTTTAAACAAATTTCAGTTCTTGAACGTTATGATCTTAAAAATTATAATATTGCTGCATACTGGACTCCCACGGTATATTCTAGATAGCTTTGCTTTTACTTCTAATATTAACTTTATTGAAAAAATATGATGATAGTCGTTTTTTATACTTATTCCAAAGCATAGTTTAGGTATATTCAAAAATTTGTTTCCTAAGCCAAATTGTAGGACTTGGGAGTTTCAACTTGACAAAATTTAAACCATCAATGATCATATTAAAAAGTGTTGGTTTTGGAATTGATTTGATAATTACTTGATCTGGGTGGATTACTTTGGATGAATGTGAGAGTAAACGGATAATTTAATTCAATGAAGAAACAATTAAAAATGTTGGGATTATGCAGTGTTAAAAAAGGAATTATTTTAAAAGTAGGATTTGACGTAGTTAATCATTGAAAGCAAAAAATGAGGCCTACTTGTTTTTATCAACAACGCTGTTTTACTACTTAATTTTAATCAATCTTTATTAATCCTTTATAGATAAATGTTACATTTATATAAGGTAGGTCATATAACACAGTGATATTCATATTTAAATGTGATAGTAATACAGTAAAACCTCGATAATTCAAGTCACAGTAGTTCGAGGGTCCGGTTATTTCGAGCTGTTGTATGCAAAATTAAAAGACAGCTTTTTTAACTATTTTAAAGCTATTAAAACATCGATTGTAGCACGCCTTCAAAATGACTTTGTTTCCACCGCCCCATTGCATGTTTAAAATTCCAACTAGTCTTTTGCAGGGGGCAAGGGATCAAAGCGGGCGACACACCACAACTCACAGATAGGTAATGAGTCAACATTGGGTCTCGCCGACGACGCTTATATCTCATGTCAGCTCAGACGTACACCCCATACTGACTGTCTCCCTCTCTTGTTATTCTAAAAATATTTCAATTTCAATAATAAACTGTCAGTTCCAACGGAAGTGAACGCGCTACGCATATCGGTGTTTTGTATAACATTGTCGTGTAGTGAGTGCATCTTTACTGTTTCTGTTAAAAGTGTTTTAGTTTTTAAAGTTCTAATTTTGATTGTGTTTTTGTAACGATGAGCAAAAAAGCTAAGAGAAATTTTGTGCCAATTAAAATTAAATTAGAGGCCAAAAAAATACTAAACTATGGTGAAACCTTGAAAAAACTTGCAACTGAGTACGGTGTCGGTGAAGTAACTGTAGGGGAATGGCGCCGTTAATAGAGATAAACTCGAAACATTTTCTACTATTAAATGTTCTCATATTTCAACTAATTAAAACATTAAAGAGAAGAATATTCTTTATTTTTGTCCATTTCTTCCGCATATTCCGAGTTTTTTATAGTTTGAGGTACATTTATAAACAAATATACAAGAATTGCTCGTTTAATAAGATAAGATATTTGTATTACAATTTTGTGAACTCAATTACTTGATGCTAGTAACACAGCTTAAAAATATGTATGATTCTTTTATGAGATTGTGCTAAAAAGTTGACTTTATATACCTAAAATTTCAAAAAAAATCCCCCGGCCCCCCCTCTTGATTGGGGGTATTCCGTACTCCCCAAACCCTCCGGTGTGGTTTACTATCAATCAGAATCAGCCCTCCTCAAACAAAAATCCTCTCTACGGCACTGACTGTAGTTAATTACTGAAATGTGTGCTTGGTGAAAAGTGAAAATAAAAAAAAAATTATTCGAAAGCTGAGTTTTAATAAATGACATCCAAAACTCCCTTATAACATTGTGCCTATGCAATTACACTGTAAGAATCACTTGCACTAATATGTAGTAAGTTGCATGTCAGTAAGAATGTCTGCAGGGTTAAACCTATTTGAAAGACATACTCCAAATAGGTTCAGCCGTGTAGGTATTTAAACTGAACGGGATAACACTTTATTTAAGGTCGGCAATGGTCTAGATAGCAGCGCTGCATTGTTATACAACATATTGATAATTTGGACAGGGTCTGGTCCCAATTAGTCCGAATTATCGACACTCTACTTTATATGCATTGGCCAAAGACTAAATAATGTACAGGTTTTTATTGTGTGTATAATTTACAATTGTGCTAGCAGATCAAGCATGGGGGTTGGCATGTGAAGCACGCAGGGCAATAACTGTCTTCTTATTTTTGATGTTGAGAAAAAGCTCCTGATATTTTGTTCCTATGCTTCTTTCAGCCATAACCCTGGAACCACATGTGAAGTCATTACATTTAACCTTAGCTTACCAGTTTCCCACTGCCCAGTTTGAAGCCTTGAAATCTCTTGTAGAAAATCTTCTTGACCCGGATACACCTACAAAATGGGAGTTAAGGCTTTATTCTAGAGATCCGAGGGTTGCATCTAAGCAGGTTAGTTATTAAAAATACCCAAAGAATGAAGTACATGAGTAACAATATAATATAACTGCTTATCTCACCCATCATATGTAATACTTAAGCAAAACCTATCATAGATTATATCTTGGCATTATGTTTACAACTTCAATAAATAATATAAATTTTGTAAAGTTGATTTTTTAACTATGAATTATAGAACAAACAGGCTATAATACGTTATAAGATTTGCTTTGGGGTTATAAAATTAATTTATATTTTATCTTTATTTTGATATATAATAATGTATATAAATATAAAATTTTGACAAATACGCCTACAGTTTTATAAAATTATATTTAAATATCATTATAATTGGTACACATATACCGAGTTAAAAATCCCTCAAAACATAACTGAGGCCTACATAAAGTTAGTTGTTTTTAAATAGTATTTTTTTCATTTATGTATTTCTGATGTTTAGTTAATTAATCTTCCTGTGTTTTTTCACGGGGGCTTACTAGTCTATATCATAATTACCGAATTGTTAGCTCCATTTTAGATGTATTTAAAAACGTTAATATTATTGTATTCAAATGTGTGTCCAATTATTATTATTATTGTTATTAAGTTTTAAATGTCATAAATCTTTAACTGATTTTAAACTTTAGAATTAAATTCATTTTAAATTCAGTTTTGGTTTTAAATTTAGCAGGCAAAACTGATTTGGTTTTCTTCAATAGAAGAAAAGCACTATCATTTAAAAAAAATATTAAAAAGCACATTTTTAGTGCTTTGCACTCTAAAAGGAAAACAGAACGCTTAGTACAATCACTAAGTCTATCACAGGAAATTTTCTCCAGAGGGAATAAAAGTACTAAAAAAATATCTGGCATGATTCCAAAAATATATTACTATTGGAGCCTTGTAACAAGTTGTTATTGTTGAATTTTGTTGTTATTGTTATGTTATCGTCCTTTTTTCAGTAGTTTGAATAAATTAAATGTTTAATTTTGTAGCTGTGTGAGATTGTACCTATCTCAATCTATATATTAAATTTATGAACATTAGGTAAATGCTCTTCGACTTCCTGGCGATGGTAACCGCTAAGGGTTTTCACCTTACAAATACAAAAAATATTTATTCTGGATTTTTGGAAACAAAAAGTTGGTATACAAAAATAAATATATTTTATAATACTGTTACATTTATTGGCAATAAATTATACATTGATTTTGGAGACTACCAAAAAGATGTAACAGCTACCAAACATAAAATTTACGTGCACCTCATTAATGGAAATCATATTTTTAACAATTTTCCCACAATAGCTCAAATATGCTATGACTAAAAAAATCAGTGAAGTGATTTTCCTCTGGACATGCAGAGCTTGTTTTAAGATTACTACCCAGCCCAGTCAGGTAACATCCCTCTCTCCATTCCTACTGCCAACCCATAAGTTGGGCCATGGACTTTGTTTGTATCTAAGTCCGACAAAAAAAGGGTTAAAGTTTTAGAAAAGCTATGAGTTGGTTTGAAACTCGGAAAATGCGCTACAGAAACATATTTTTTGTTAAAACAAGTACAATGTGATAAAATGTTTATCGTGGTCTCAGGTTTTTGAAAGTTTTAAACTGTTCGAAGAATAAGGAGAGGAGATTGAAGATGACCTTCCGTGTCGATGAAGTACAAAATCTTAAAATAACCGGTGATCCGAAAAGACTGTCGTTTATGTATCTGTGCATGTGCTGAGATCAAAGGAATCGACAAAGCATCTGTCCAACAGATTTTGCTTGAACATAAGGAGAGTGTGTTCAAAAATGGGTGCCCAAAAACTGAACAAAAAGATTCTTAAATGATCATTTCTGCTAACACTTTGAAACCCATTAAACAGGACCGTGATTCTTTATTTGTGATCAGGAAACTAAGCACCTGTTACTTCTGTTCCCCTAAGTGAAATCAGTACTGAACGGAATGAGATTTGATACTGTTGTAGCCGTGAGAGAAAAAGTGACGGACGATCATGCCTTTTGAAAATTACTTCAACCACTGCTTTTACCAATGGAAAATTTGCATTAAGCGGTGTAGGGATTGTGGATGGAAGTATATTGAAGGGGATAGTGTTAAAGTTGTGAATAAATAAATCTATACTATTATATAAAAATCTAATGGTGTCTGTCTGTGTGTGTGTGTGTATGTATGTTACTCAATCACGTAAAAACTACTGGATTTATTGAGCTGAAATTTTTCATGGATATTTTTAGGTTCCCAGATTAAAAAATGAGCATATTTTTATTTAGAAATTCCATCAGGGTACCGCCAAACTGGCTTTGAAAACTTCTTTAACCTTCAATTTTATCTATAAAAATATCAGCTGTTTGTATAAAAAGTTTAGCAACATGTCGTTTGTTTATATTCATTACCATAGCAACCAAATTAACCAAATTTATAATTCTATACTATTAAACGAGGGAGTTCTGTATTTATCCAAATTTCAAAACGGCTTTAACGAATTTCACGAAAATTTGCACAAAATTTGAACATCATTATTTACCATCTAATATTTATTGGTGTTATTATTAATCCTACACCTTTATTATAAAGTAAAGATAACATGATTATGTGTATAGACGGTTCCAACGGGGTTGGCGTGCAGAGCACGGGTACAGCAGCTAGTATATTATAACATTTTGTTAGTCGCCATTCCGAATATTGACTTACCATCTTCGATATTCCGGCATTCAGATATCTCAAGCTTCTTATCAGGTTTTTCTCCATGATATTACACAAATATTTACTTGCCCGTATTTTTTTTTTTTTTTTTATTTTGACTCATGAGTAGTCGACTACTTTGGATGATGTCCTGGTGAGTACTGAAAAGAAACTTAAGAATGGCTGAATAGCCAAAATGGCCGCCGTTCAACGACAAAAGAAAAAACAGAATATTGAAGACAGTAAGTCTTATATTTAATAAATGTAAAGATTTTATAGCATTAATTCTGCTGTTTTTTTTTTGTTTTTTTTTTTACTATCCGGTATTGTAGTTTTCCTTTATAGTAGACCTACCTCAAACTTCTTCAAAATTTTAGCTGCAGAGCTTTTATTGAATTAAAGCAGGGATGGGGTTTTTAGTAACATTTTCTAAAATAACTTTTTTATATCCTTAATTCTTCCTTTTTAAACTGTACCCCAATCAGTATCATATATATTGTAAATTTTTGGGGTCCAAATTTTGATTTCCAAAGTCCATAGTAAAAAAATTTCTGATTATTGAATAGCATGTTTTATAACCGTGTTAAGTGTCGAAACACTTTTATCCACTTCAGATAAAATCAGCAGAAGGAGAAACAAATGATCCTATAAGAGTACCATTTTTATTACTTTTAAGTTCGGAACATTATACAAAATTACTTATTCGATTTACTAGCCATCTGGCATTTTGTAACCTGTATGTGCTGTTAAGTAGTACAAATAAATAAAATGAGTAAATATTGTGTCTATTTGACCAATGTCTATGAGAGCAGAGGAAACGGGTAGACTAATTCAACAATTATAAATAAATATATTATTTATAAATGTTTTAATTTTAACACAAAACGCAGTTAACTGTAAAGCGGGGAACATTATTTATCTAAATTGTGTTAATTCTGTAGATAGCTTATCTCTGTACAAGTACTACTAATGAAGGCCTTTATCTATCAAGTGAATTAAGTTCAAATGTTCTAAACATAATTAGTTCTCTATTCTTGTGCAAGTGTATTGGAAATACTTGTTTATTGCTAATATCTAATATCAAGTCCTTGTTAAAACACCTGTAGACAGATAGTACTATTTTACAGGTTGATAGCTCTATAAAGTACAAGTAAGTTCATCAATTAGTATAGATGGAGAATTATTATTCAGGCGATTGCTAATACAACTCTTTTTTATTTTTTGTGTGTATTATTAACCTTTTTGCTGAGTATTGAAATCTAAGCAGCTCCCTGTATTTGGCAATTATGAATGTGTGTTTTCATTAAGGTTTACTTGACTTAAATATTCCTTTATTACTATATCTTGCATTAATATATACTTCACATTCACAGTTTTACACTTTCACTTCTTCAGTACCAATCAGGTACTAATCCTAGCACCTAATAATGTTTTCTTGTAATACTAAACCTAAATAATATTTCCGTTCAAAACAAAATTGAAAATTCGTCTATAATTACCAAAACAATATTTACGTTATAATCAGAACTTTAATAACATAAACTAATTATGCATCTGCAATAAACGCAATCATTATAATTAAATATTATCATAAACACACACATAGAAGCGATGAAAAACGTGAAAACCACAATATAACCTTGACTAAACACTGGTTGGATCTTAAACAAAAACCTTTGACACTAAAAAGTTCAGTGGCTTCCAACAGCGAGCATATACTTGAGGCTAAGTAACATCATTTCTGTTCATTTGGGACTGTAATCGACTTATGCAGCCGACGGAGAAGTTTTTTCTAAAGTTGTGGACTGAAGTCGATTACCGCAGCAAAAAGGTTAACATAACTTTTTTTGTTAGAAATTTTAAAAATTCGATGATTCGAAAACGGAAAATTAATTGTTTGTTATTAAATTAAGGGAAGGAAAATATGTAACTCAATCTGTTTTCAAAAAGATATTAGAAAAGTAGATAAAGTTAGAAGAAAATGAAAATGATGGCTCAATTTATCATTCTCAACATTAATTGATTGTGTAGATGGCAACATGACAATTAATCATTAATGCTAGGCCTAGAGATAACACTATGAAAAATTTTATTTTTACTTTAGTAAAATAAATTAGTATTTCTTATCACTTGTGTTGATTATTTTAGTTCTCTCATGTTGTCTAATTTATCTGAAATAACCTAATAATCAACAAAGTAAACTGTAAATAATATGTTTTAACCTGCCTTTGGTAGCCTGTAAACTTGTAAGTAATGGCACAGTAATAGTTTTTAGTTTGTTTGTTTCTTTAAAAGTGTTGAACTAACATATTGAGTTGAAAATCTTACAGAGTAGTGCGTGATTGTGTGTGAATAACTGTATGAACCTATGACATGTGTGACCTCTGAAAGCGAGAGAAATTGAATATATTATGAGACATTAGGATGAGTAAATAAAGTAAACTGAATAGAAAATATAATCTTAATAAATAAAAAGCAGACTTAAACTAAAATAAATAAAAAGCAGACTTCATTGCAAAACAATACGCAAGTATAAGAACTAATCAATTTATATAACTTTTAAAAAACTTAACTTTTGATCGCAAATTTAGTAATTTTATTTTGTTGTAATTTTTCTGTTTGCTAGTAGAATCATTCATTAGGTGTATTTTAACTAAAATTACGTTTCATAATTTTTGTATTTTTTTATGTTTGTTAAGATCAAATTATAAAATTAGTTATGTATCTTGTGTGTATTGATAATCTTTTACCGTTGTAAGATGACGTACAACATGCTTGAGTAAACATATAAAGTTGTTCACTACAATGCCTTAGTTTTAATTTATTTACCATGATTTAGCCTAAAGAGTACTATTCTCGTCAGATGTCCCACGACCGAGCAATTTTTTATTAAAATAGTAGATTCATTTGATTAAGCAACGATAGGCAAAATTGTTTATTATCTTTTCACTTATAAATTAAATATTTTTGTAACCTTTGAGTTACAAACTGCCTTTGCTATTTTAATTCAATTGTGATCTTTGTTAATGAGTGGCTTGTGTAGTATTTGTCATGGAAGTGATTAAAGTGGTTTATATTTCATAAGACGTTATATTAATTAGTATTTTTATAAAAAGTAAATAAACATTGTATAAGAAATTTAAATATGGGAAGTGAATATTAATTGCGGAAACACAGTTGCAATAACTGTCACACGGCTTATCTTGTTGCTGCGTATCCGAATCACCCACATCAGGTCGGATACGACAGGTTGCACTGTTCTTTATCCGATCCGAAGAAAATCAATTGTGACAGACAAACAAACAAGTGGCCGTATAATGATCGTCTGTAGGTAAGGTATGGGAAAATACCACCCTTAAACAAATTAAGATTGGAAATCGATGCCAAGGTAAGGTTACAGGAAAATCTGTAAGGCAATTCGAAAATAAACTGTTTGGTTGAATTTGTCTTAATTTTGTTTTAATACTAGAGTATCGGTTTGCGTGATCTGTGATTCTCTAAATCAAAGGTTAACTGTATTTTCTTCATTGTTTTAGGTACACAAAGTGTTATATTCGCATGTACCTCGAGAACCTGATGAATTAGAACTTCGAATAGGAGACTTTATTTATCTGAATGGTGAAGAAGTAGACAACACTCCAGACGGTTGGGTTGAAGGCATTTCATGGCTCACTGGTATGATTGTCATGTCTTTTGTAGCCGTTGCAACGGTTTTCCTTACAAAATAAAAAAGAAATAAATTTAATTGTGAATTTAGTTAAATTAAAATGCCTCCAGTTGGCAGTGCCATTTTGCAACGGTTCACGTTACAAACAAAAAATGAAATGAAAATGTGATTTTAGTAATTTATCTGCCTTTAGAATATTACTTTTTTCAACGAGGTGTGATTCTATGCCTGAAAGGTACTTAAGTGATGGTTAGTGATACAGCAAGAAATTAATCCTTTGCCATTGGAGAGAAAACTCTGAATTTATTGTACACATAAACATGAAAACAAAGAAATAATAAATTCACTTAGCCTTAAATTATAAAGATTATCAATTTATCAAGTCCTTTTATGAATGTTTAATGGGCTCCGGGAATAATGAATGTAATGTGAAATTGCGGCAAAACGTTAGGGACGTGTCTCGGTGGTGTTTCTTTATCATGACTATCATACTACTCAAAACTCGAAAACAGTCATCTTTTTATCTCCATATTGCTCGAGCAAACTTCTCATATAATTTTTTTAAATTTAATCTTAAACACTTTTATCATAGTTGTTTTTTATCCCAAAATCATTTATGCCTCATTTTAAAGAATGTGTGTATTTGATACTTCCCCTAATCTACATTATTGCTTCTGAATTGCGAGTTCTATTTCAGAAAATCAAAGCAAGATGATTTCTCATTTCTGTATTTAAAATAAATTGTTGTACAAAATTTTAACAAACGTCGAGATATTCTATCAAAATTAAGTAGTTTTATGAAAAATTGGTTTATAAATTATTTAACTAGAATTTACTACGGCTATTTTTAGCCATTTTTCATTTTAATGCTACAGTCTAATGTTGTACACAATAGATAAAAAAGATAAGGTCACGAGCCTCAATAACTCAAAACAATAAATTTTATGCCTAGGGAGGACAAATATTGATGCTGTTTTTGTTTTGTCTTATTTCAAAATTACTTGTACTTTTGTAAATAGGCACAGAACTTAAAAACAAAATTTGAAGGGTATCTAAAAATATATCCTAAAATTTAAGAGGCTATTTTATTTTTTATTTTTTCATTGTTTTCATTTGTTTTTGTTTATGTAATCTTATCATTTTCACTGCCGGGTAGAAAAACCAAAGCAGTTTGTAGAATGATAACCATTTTTAGTCTTGTTCTAAATTAATAGCAAAAATTTAAGTACTTAAGAAGTTTGTCTATTGTAATTATATAATGTGTTTAGTCTAATATACACTTTGTAGACATTTTAAAACTAACCTATTTAAAGGAGTAACTCATGATCATAATGACCTGAATCGTTTGACTTTGCTTGCGGGCCTGACTCAAACACGTATATTACTACTTATAATGCTTAAGCAAAACATATGTATACTATATACGTTTACGCAAACGTCAAATGCATTAAAAGTCTTAAATTTTAGCTTCACTTCGTGGTAAAATTTTTAGTGCACATTTCACATTTTTATTTTCTTTTTAAGTGCAAAAAACCTTGGTGGTTATCGCCAGTAAAATTTTATAAAAGCTAGTGAGTTAACACCGTAATAAGGTTTTAAAATTTACTTTACTATATTTTGTTTTGCTTTATGTTGTTTTTGTTGTTTGCTATTATTGTTTTAATTTATAGCCAAAGTTTATAGTTATTTATTAGTTTCAAGCTTATGTACTATTCGGCTTTTTCTTGTTAACAAACTTTAAGATTTGAAATCTTTATTTCCATTGTTATTTATTTTTAGTCATAGTTTTAATAAAAGGTTGTTATATTTTAAATTTGTTCGTATTTTGTTTTCATTAACTAGTTTTAATTGCCGATATAATTTGTTTTAATTTAGTTTTTATGTTACTTTTAACAGCATTGTATGCTTCATACAACCAGTCCAGTTGGATTCAATGATCGCCAGTAGACAATAATTAGTTATCCAGTTTTTGCCTAAAATAAAAAACTAAAAGATTCAAAATTCACCTTAGTGAGAGTTTGTTTGCTATAACTTCTATACATTGTCATGATTAGGCTGAATTTTTAAATTTTAATGCATTTACAATAAATTTAGTTAACATTTTGCACTCTATTTATTTTTATTTGACACTTGGCTGCTCCACCAGATCCAATTAAAATATTACTATTTGAAGAATTATTTTTGTAAATTCGCCAAAAAATTACTATAAATAGTAAACATAACTTATTATATATACTTTTGTTCGGAATAAACCAGAGAATAAGGAAAATTTTTTTTGAAAGATTATATAAACAATTTTCATTGAGTAGGCCTATTTTTAATATAATCTGTCAGAAAAATCAATCGATTATTTTGTTTTGTAATGAAATTAAAAATAAGAATAATAGAGGTTAGAGCTTTTAAAATACTTTATTACACTAAATGTGACTATAATAAAAATAATTTAAAAAATAGTCTTGCGGTTTAACAACATTTTTTTATTGGTTATGCCTATTCTGAATATATTAGGTCGACAAGTAAAAAAAAATGTTTTTTTTTATGAATTTAAAAGTAGTAATAAAAATGATTAGAGCTAGGAAAATACTTTTTACAGTAAATATGTCTGTTTAAATATGTCAATTGTATTTATATTTATTTAAAAATGTATTTTAACAATAACATTTTTGTGAAATAAAGGTATTTATAGTTTAAAAAGTTGTCATTTCTCAACACAAAATAAAACAAAAACAAGATTATTACATTATTACATACCTATACAAAATTTAAACAAAAGAGCTTTATAAAACTGCAAAATAATAACCTACAATGAAAATAAATACCACTTGAAAAAGTGTAAACAAAAGTTACAAGGTGCAAGATAACAGACAATTCTACTTGTATTTCTTGATCATGACTGGCAAACAGCTGCTCAACTTCAGAGAGATATAAAATACATTCCACAACCAATAAAATCTATCACTGGCTTCTAAACTGTTTTAACAACATTGAAGTCTCATTAGACCGAAAATCACAGATTCTACACTTGTTTAGAACATAGAAATCATATTAAAATGTGTGTCGGAATGAGTGCAACAGTGGAGCTCAACGTCAAATTAGCGATGTCGGACTGAGTTCGCCTATGGAGCGCAAAAGTTTAAAGCAAAGCTGAAGGCAATTGATGTCATCAGTAGGCATTGCCTATGAAAGATCGGCAATAATATGATGAGCAGACTAGAAATGTGACTACTAAGCTTGAGCTAATGTGTTAGCAAACTGTTTACCTTCCTACACTGTAACCAAGACTATCATACATAAATTATCAAAATACTAAATTCACATTTGTAATACTTTTCGTTTATACTTTTAATTACCTGAAACTTACTTTTTGTTGCAGGTTGTAGTGGATATTTACCTGTAAATTATACTGAACGTACAACTGAATCAGACGCTTGGACATTACATAGGTAAGTATTTACATAAACATAAAACAAAAATTTGTGCGGTCGTGGGGCCCCATCAGGAACGAAGTTCATCACGCCTTTTCTTCAAATCCTAATGCAATTTAATGTGGATATTTTGATTATAGATATTTATCAATTTTCGTGACTTGTTAAATGTCTATTCATTGTAAATACAATCAATAAACATAAAATGTTGGTTAAGATTATTGTGTGAAAGTTTAATTTATTTTGCCTGCCATAACGGCAACATACAAACAAATTATTTATTTTATTTTTACATTTTATGTTTATTGAATGTATTTACAATGAATAGATATTTAACTGTGTTTACCATCTTAGCTTTGAGGTTATAATTCTCCACCTTTATTATAATAACATTAAATGTATGGAAACAGTAATACTTGTATCAAAGTATAAAATTATATTAACTTACTTTTCTAAGTTTGTGTTACACGTACTTGCCGTTTCTTGAATCTACACTACAAAATTGTAATAGTCTGATAATTTAACTCAATTTTAATTGTTAATACCAGCGCTTGACGATATTATACGAACTAAGCCGGACGGAACTAAACGTCTCCTAACTTAAATTGATGAACCAAAACACATGTTTCTTGAATGTATTTACATTCATTCCCATAGCAACCAATTTGATAACGATTTTTCGTTACACATTACATTTTCTATTTGTCAACTCCTACCGCAAGCCGCGTAAAGGAACTTCTTTCCAATAATACCTTTACCTGTATTTTTATAAATCATGTTAGTAAATAGTATGTCGGTGTTTAGTTAGAATTGTTATGACTAACCCGAAGTTTTTGTACGTAACAGAGCTGTGGGTCTATGGCAAGGTATTGAATTGGATAAAGAAGAAGAGTTAGGATCACTTGCACTCTCCAGACATTTAGACATGAGTCAACTAAATCCTTCCACTCCAGGTATATACGAGAATGTCGAAGAACAGTCTTCAGAAGTTCTAAAGGTATGTAGAATGCGATTCATTTAAACTGAACCGATACTACTTTTGGCCGAAGGTCATTAATACTGAACGAAAATCGTGCTAGTATCGTCTTAAAATTAAGACCTTGCGAATCACACTTGTGTCGCGCACTTTAAAAATTGATGGTTTTGCTAACCTTATGTATGTCGTTAACCACCGCTGATTTGCAGAAATGCTCATTTTAAGGCAATGTACAAATTAAGCAGAGCAAGATTTTTTAACTATTTGAAATAATTAATATTCATATAAAAAAAAATATTTTGCCGATATCAAAGGTGTTTATATTACTCATGATGAAGAAAATCATGATAAAACCATAGGACGACCCATATGGAGGGGGTTACAACAACCGGGGGGGAGGGGGGGGAGTGTATGGAATTTTGTTTTAAATTAAAGATGCAAAATAACACTTTTATGCTTCCCAAAAGTACTTTAAAAATGATATAGGTATGTATACTTTTCCACCTCTAATAATTGTGATTCAAGCCCATTTTAGAATAATTAATTTAGAATAGCAACCATGACTCATCCCCCTCCAAATCTTTCTGTGCGCTGCCTCTAACCCTATAGGCATGGAACACACACGGCATTTTTTTGACGGCTGCGGATAATTATAAAATTTAAAGTGTGCATGCGGTAAAATTTCCGACGCTGCGCTGTCTAAAACTCTTATTGGGGTTCATTAAAACTGAAGTGTCTAGTTCATCAATCACGAAGTGTGTTATGTAATATATTATTTCTTTTAATGTTTTATTTACATGAAAAGAGAGCAACTCTCGCTTTATGGTTATTCCATCGCCGATTGAAATGGAAGCAAAAAAATATACATATTTGGGTTCATTCAATCAATAAATAAAAGAAGAAAAGATTTTGGAGCACTCTACACTGTGTTCCTGATTTGAGGAACTAGAAGAAACATTTTTCAATTATTTATGAAAGTCGGTTTCTACACGTGGCTGAAGGATAGTATTCTACGAAAAAATACTAAAATAACAAAAATTAGCGTACATTTGGTCACGTTTCGGCGAAGACTGTGGAAAATCCGTCGATTGTAGTAGCAGCTAGCGGCTACACAGCTACTGTCAGCAGTAAATAAACCGATCGTTTATTTTTCCGACCAATATGTATGCTCTAATATTCTATTTCGTGCCACTGTTGATATGACGGCGACGGCAAATAATCCGTGGCAGAGAAAACTCCGTGTGCTGCCTAGATACTATACTTTGATGCACTACACTGCATCTATATAAAACAAAGTGCCCGTGCCCAATTTGACCAAAGATAATGTTAGCAATATTATATTGATAATTTATTGAAGCTTGACATTAGCATAGGTGTTGAAAACAAGTAACTCTTAAGAGCGTATTTTAATGTACACAAAGTGCAAAATATTTTGTACAATGGGGGGTTACAATCCACCCCATGGTTACGCCTATGGATGAAACAATGAGAAATTATTTTCAAAGAGCAAAATAAACAAGGCTTAATGCAAACAAATTGCAGATAAAAACTGATTCAACAAAATATTTAGATTTCACTCTTTCACTTTAATTTTTTCTGCGAGACAGTTCATAAGCTCTGACATATTGCTGACACGCTAGAGATCTTTTAAATAGTGCCTGTTTAAACAAAACTACTCTGATGTTTTTATTCTTAGTAGCATAACTTGTTCTTATCTACAACAACTAGTAGGTAACAAGAAAATATATACTGTTAATCATTTTATTTATTTTTGTGTTTAGGTTGACCTTCCAATACCTGCACCAAGCGGACCTCGACAGTTGTACATTATGAGACATGGGGAAAGAGTTGATTTTACATTTGGAAAATGGATTCCATATTGTTTTGATGATGATGGTGAGCTTGCTAATCCTGGATAAAATTTAATATTAAAAACAATTTATTTTTTGAGTAAATGTTTTATGTGCTTATGTTTGGGGCTCACTGCCACCTGTGTACACTTGGACGACGTAGGAGCTGGTGTTCAGCTCAAAGAGCTATTAATTAAAAACCTTGTACGCATAGCAATTATTAATTTTATTATTATCGAATTTCCATAGGAAAGGAGGCCTTATTATAATTAATAAAGAAAGATCATAAGGTATTGTCCAATTGTATTTAATAACTACAAAAAATATGTTTACATTATCACTGCTGGTTTTTATTTATTTAAAAATAGAAGTAATGTTACTTAGCAACAGATATTTAAACAATGTAAAAGGAGTATTAGCATTGTTTAAATGGAGAAAAGTGGTCATGCATTACGAAAAGAACTAATTTCTGTGTAATTCTATATCCAATCTTAACAAATAAGGTATCATTGAAAACTACATAAAATGGACTAACTTTTTTGTATCTTGCAATTTTTTTTGTAAGTTAACGGTTTTTGTGGAATTTGGCATCAAATATTTTAAATGGCCGCCGTTTTGAAACGGTTAATGATATTTTAGTATAATTTTAAATGAAACTAGGTCTTAATAAGATACAAATTTATGCAAAATCTCAACGCTGTACCTCAAACCGTTTAGGAGTTAGATTTTTTTTTTTTAAACACAGACAGACGGAAAACTAGGCACCAGAGATCTATGTTCCTATAGTGAAATGTGTTTGTCTTGACCTAAGCAATAACGCTATATACCTTTATATTTATATGTATTTATGTACTATATATTATATATATGTACGCTATATATGTATTTGCACTCTAACGACCGCATTTTCATCCGATTTGGTCCAAATCTTTTACACACATTGGTTTTCTACGCTCGTACGAGTTTGTTAGCCAAAAAAAATCGAAACACCAGAAGCACATTTTTTACCGGAAGTAAATATTTTTTGAGATTTCTCGTACGAGAATGAAAATTTTTTTAAGTTTTATCCAAAAATATAAATATAGGTGTTATTCTGCAAATTTTTTTTTATGATCTCATAACCCGTCTGGTTCTCTCAAAATCGATCAAAACGTAAAATACCATATAAGTACCCTGTTAAAATCCATGTGGGGGATTTTATTATAGGGACACCTTCTGATCTGAGGCCACAAGGTCGAGGTGGAAACTAGCAAAGCGCAGTGGTTAATCCGGGGCCCCATGGTCGAGGTGTAAACTTGCAAAGTGAGTTTTTCTGCTGCGTACGGGACAAAGTAGCGTGTGAGCCGGGGATGCAGGCTGAGGTGCAAACAACTTGTACTAATATATTTTGTACACACAGGCTGCTATTCATTATCTTTGTGACTAGACCAATTTCCTAAATAGTTGGTTGAAACCCTAAAACATATAAACTTAATTTTGGAAATTCGCTCAACTCCAATTTGGTTCAGTTGCGTGATTGAATTATTTTATTCTTTAGTGATGATGTTCTATCACTTAGTAACACAACTTCTTAGCATAGTCTGGGAACACTTTCAGTCTTCATTGCTCTTCTACTAAAGAACCGCAATTTAAATTTGGTCTAACCGGAATCTTAGTGCCTGTTTCTTTGATCTTGTTCCTTTTTTCTAGAATTTTATTTATCTATACTAATATTATAAAGAGGTAAAATTTGTTTGTTTGTATGTAGGGGGGGGGGGGGGTAATCTCTAGAACTACTGAACCGATTGGAAAAATAGTTTTACTAATAAAAAGCTACACTACACCTGGAGTAACATAGGCTATAATTCGTTTTGATAAAACTATTTTTTATTTCATATTTGTAAATTTATTCGGAAAAAATTCTTAGGTTAGGCCTAGACTCATGAACTATCACATTTACTTACATTTATTACCGTAGAAATAAATTTAATGCGGACAAATTACTAATAATAATAAAATAATATGAACCAATACTTGCTAATGCTCAACTAGGTACCAAGTATCTCGATGTTTCACCAATTGCGCAACAAAGTTAATCGCATGAGCACTTGTACAAACTGTGCATAACCAACTGTTCAATAATTATACTCGCAACTGCAATTTGTTTTACTTTTATAAAAGTATAACTTGGATTACAACATACCAGACCAGGTTCCTACGTATGCTCGGTCTGATATTTTTTTACAGAATGACGTATTGATGAAAAAATGTTCTTGGTGGATCCCCACTTTTAATGTTCTAAAAGGTTTTCAGCTGTTTTCATTTGCTTATTTCACATTACACTTTCCTGCTTGGTTAATGCTTTAAACTGAAACATTACATAATTTCAATAGTCCAATAACGCGCCTTGCTGTGAAAACGCCGAACTAAGAAAGGCAAACATGAATAAGTAAATTATGTCCTATTA
>JAGFPH010003878.1:0-13053 GCA_018207615.1 Philaenus spumarius | reverse complement strand
AGAGCTATCAACCTGTAAAATAGTACTATCTGTCTACAGGTGTTTTAGCAAGGACTTGATATTAGATATTAGCAATAAACAAGTATTTCCAATACACTTACACAAGAATAGAGAACTAATTATGTTTAGAACATTTGAACTTAATTCACTTGATAGATAAAGGCTTTCATTAGTAGTACTTGTACAGAGATAAGCTATCTACAGAATTAACACAATTTAGATAAATAATGTTCCCCGCTTTACAGTTAACTGTGTTTTGTGTTAAAATTAAAACATTTATAAAAAAATATATTTATTTATAATTGTTGAATTAGCCTACCCGTTTCCTCTGCTCTCATAGACACTGGTCAAATAGACACAATATTTACTCATTTTATTTATTTGTAATACTTAACAGCACATACAGGTTACAAAATGCCAGATGGCTAGTAAATCGAATAAGTAATTTTGTATAATGTTCCGAACTTAAAAGTAATAAAAATGGTACTCTTATAGGATCATTTGTTTCTCCTTCTGCTGATTTTATCTGAAGTGGATAAAAGTGTTGCGACACTTAACACGGTTATAAAACATGCTATTCAATAATCAGAAATTTTTTACTATGGACTTTGGAAATCAAATTTTGGACCCCAAAAATTTACAATATATATGATACTGATTGGGGTACAGTTTAAAAAGGAAGATTTAAGGATATAAAAAAGTTATTTTAGAAAATGTTACTAAAAACCCCATCCCTGCTTTAATTCAATAAAAGCTCTGCAGCTAAAATTTTGAAGAAGTTTGAGGTAGGTCTACTACAAAGGAAAACTACAATACCGGATAGTAAAAAAAAAAACAAAAAAAAAACAGCAGAATTAATGCTATAAAATCTTTACATTTATTAAATATAAGACTTACTGTCTTCAATATTCAGTTTTTTCTTTTGTCGTTGAACGGCGGCCATTTTGGCTATTCAGCCATTCTTAAGTTTCTTTTCAGTACTCACCAGGACATCATCCAAAGTAGTCGACTACTCATAAGTCAAAATAAAACATAAAAAAATAATACGGGCAAGTAAATATTTGTGTAATATCATGGAGAAAAACCTGATAAGAAGCTTGAGATATCTGAATGCCGAAATGGACGTCGTTCAGTGACAAAAAAACGGAATATTGAAGATGGTAAGTCAATATTCGGAATGGCGACTAACAAATGTTATAATATATTTATTTATTCACAACTTTAACACTATCCCCTTCAATATACTTCCATCCACGATCCCTACACCACTTTATGTAAATTTTCCATTGGTAATTGAAGTGTTTGAAGTAATTTTCAAAAGGCATGAACATCCGTCACTTTTTCTTTCACAGCTACAACAGTATCAAATCTCAATCCTTTCAGTACTGATTTCACTTAGGGGAACAGAAGTAACAGGTGCTTAGTTTCCGGATCAAAAATAAAGAATCACGATCCTCTTTAATGGTTTTCAAAGTGTCTGCAGAATTGATCATTTAAGAATCTTTTTATTCAGGTGTGAGATTTTTGGGCACCATTTTTGAACACACTCTCCTTATGTTCAAGAAAAATCTGAAGATGCTTTGTCAATTCCTTTGATCTCATCACATGCACAAATACATAACCGACAGTCTTTTCGGATCACCGTAAAATGGTTATTTTAAGATTTTGTACTTCATTGACACGGAAGGTCATCTTCAATCTCCTCTCATCATTCTTTAAAAAGTTTAAAACTTTCAAAAACCTGAGAGCACGATAAACATTTTATTACATTGTACTTGTTTTAACAAAGAATATGTTTCTGTAGCGCATTTTCCGAGTTTCACACCAACTCGTAGCTTTTCTAAAACTTTAACCCTTTTTTTTATGGACTTAGATACGAACAAAGTCCACGGCCCGACTTAAGGGTTGGCAGTAGGAATGGAGAGAGGGATGTTACCTGACTGGGCTGGGTAGTAATCTTAAAACACAAGCTGCATGTCCAGAGGAAAATCACTTCACTGATTTTTTTAGTCATAGCATATTTGAGCTATTGTGGGAAAATTGTTAAAAATATGATTTCCATTAATGAGGTGCACGTAAATTCTATGTTTGGTAGCTGTTACATCTTTTTGATAGTCTCCAAAATCAATGTAAATTTATTGCTAATAAATGTAACAGTATTATAAAATATATTTATTTTTGTATACCAATTTTTTGTTTCCAAAAATCCAGAATAAATATTTTTTGTATTTGTAAGGTGAAAACCCTTAGCGGTTATCATCGCCAGGAAGTCGAAGAGCACTTACCTAATGCTCATAAATTTAATATGTAGATTGAGATAGGTACAATCTCACACAGCTACAAAATTAAACATTTAATTTATTCAAACTACTGAAAAAAGAACAATAACAACAAAATTCAACAATAACAACTTGTTACAAGGCTCCATAGTAATATATTTTTGGAATCAAGCCAGATATTTTTTTAGTACTTTTATTCCCCCCGGAGAAAATTTCCTCTGATAGACTTAGTGATTGTACTAAGCGTTCTGTTTTCCTTTTAGAGTGCAAAACCCTAAAAATGTGCTTTTTAATATTTTTTTATAGGATAGTGCTTTTCTTCTATTGGAGAAAACCAAATCAGTTTTGCCTGCTAAATTTAAAACCAAAACTAAATTTAAAATGAATTTAATTCTGAAGTTTAAAATCAGTTAAAGATTTAAGTAATTTGAAACTTAATAACAATAATAATACGAGGGTTGTCCAGAAAGTAAAGAACGTTTTAGCATGGTTAAATAAAAACAAAAGATATCAACACCAAACTTTATTTACACAGCCACATTACCTTATTCTACTTTTCTACGTAATCCCCATTTTTGTCGAGACACTTGTTGGAACGTGGGACCAGTTTCTCTATTCCGATGTTATACTCATCAGCCGCGAAAGATTTGAGCCATATTATCACTGCTTCTTTAAGTTCATCGTCATTTCCAAACTGTTTTCCATCCAAAAATTGCTTCAACTTTGGAAACAGATGAAAATCACTAGGTGCTAGGTCAGGGCTGTAGGGAGGATGACTAAAGATTTCCCACTTCAGACTTTGGAGTTCTTGCCGCGTTCGTGCTGAGGCTGGGCATTGTCGTGAATGAAAAAAACTTTAGCCGACAGTATTCCACGCCTCTTGTTTTGGATGGCACGAGAAAGTCGTTGAAGAGTCTTAAAGTAGGACCCTGAGTTTATTGTTGCACCTCGTGGCATGAAATCTACATGGATTAATCCCTTTCGGTCCCAAAAAACCGTTACCATGACTTTGCGAGTCTGCAACAATAGTTTTTCCTTTTTGGGTTTTGAGGGCGAATTTGTGTGATGCCACTCCATTGACTGACGCTTGCTTTCTGGAGTCTTATACGAAACCCATGTTTCATCTCCCTTAACAATACGATCAAGAAATTGGTCTCCATCTTTGTCATATTGAGTCAAAAATTCAAGGGCTGCCCACATGCGTTTCGCCTTATGGTTGTCCGTCAAAAACTTAGGCAACCACCGAGCACACACTTTCTTGTAACCAAGATGATTTGTCACTATCTCATGTAGGAGTGATCGTGAAATTTGTGGAAAAGAGTCATGTAAAGTCGTCAAAATGAAACGTCGATTTTCCTGAATTGTTTCTTCAACTTTTTGCTTCAGTTCATCTGTGACTAGTGATGGCCTCCCGCTCCGATCTTCATCATGCACGTTAGTTCTTCCTTGGTTAAACATGATACAACACTTTCTTACTGATGACTCATTCATCGCATCTTCACCATAGACAGCTTTAATTTGCCTATAAATTTCAATTGGCTTAACTTTTTGAGCATTCAAAAAGCGGATTACACTCCGTACTTCACATTTGTCGATATTTTCAATTAGGGCCGCCATTTTAAAACGCTGCGAAAACAAGTAGCGTGACCACACAGCAACGAGGCTCACCGCACACTGAAGAGAAAGGAAGGGGCAAGCGGCCGCGCACATAATCGTAGCGGTGGGGATCTGCACCACACGCGATGCGCATTAGTTCTTTACTTTCTGGACGACCCTCGTAATTGGACACGCATTTGAATACAGTAATATTAACGGTTTTAAATACATCTAAAATGGAGCTAACAATTAGGTAATTATGATTTAGACTAGTAAGCCCTCGTGAAAAACCACAGGCAGATTAATTAACTACACATCAGAAATACATAAATGAAAAAAAATACTATTTACAAACAACAAACTTTATGTAGGCCTACCTACCTATTTTGAGGGATTTTTAATTCGGTATATGTGTACCAATTATAATGATATTTCAATATCATTTTATAAAACTGTAGTCCTATTTGTCAAAATTTTGTATTAATACAAAATAACAAATTAATTAATTAATTTTAATTTTGTATTTTGTAATTTTGTATTTTGTTATTTTTTTTTAATAATATTCATTATTATATATCAAAATAAAGATAACATATAAATTCATTTTATAACCCCAAAGCAAATATTATAACATATTATATCCTATATTAGTTCTATAATTCATAATTAAAAAATCAACTTTACAAAATTTATATTATTTATTGAAGTTGTAAACATAACACCAATGTATAATCTACGATAGGTTTTGTTTAAGTATTACATATGATGGGTGAGATCAGCAGTTATATTATATTGTTACTCATGTACTTCATTCTTTGGGTATTTGTAATAACTAACCTGTTTAGATGCTACCCTCGGATCTCTAGAATAAAGCCTTAACTCCCATCTTGTAGGTGTATCCGGGTCAAGAAGATTTTCTACAAGAGATTTCAAGGCTTCAAACTGGGCAGTGGGAAACTGGTAAGCTAAGGTTAAATGTAATGACTTCACATGTGGTTCCAGGGTTATGGCTGAAAGAAGCATGGGAACAAAATATCAGGAGCTTTTTCTCAACATCAAAAATAAGAAGACAGTTATTGCCCTGCGTGCTTCACATGCCAACCCCCATGCTTGATCTGCTAGCACAATTGTAAATTATACACACAATAAAAACCTGTACATTATTTAGTCTTTTGGCCAATGCATATACAGTAGAGTGTCGATAATTCGGACTAATTGGGACCAGACCCTGTCTAAATTATCAATATTCTGTGTAACATTGCAGCTATCTAGACCACTGCCGACCTTAAATAAAGTGTTATGCCATTCAGTTTAAATACCTACACGGCTGAACCTATTTGGAGGATGGCTTTCAAACAGGTTTAACCCTGCAGACATTCTTACTGACACACAACTTACTACATATTAGTGCAGGTGATTCTTACAGTGTAATTGCATAGGCACAGTGTTATAAGGGAGTTTTGGATGTCATTTATTAAAACTCAGTTCGAATAATTTTTTTTCACCAAGCACACATTTCAGTAATCAACTACAATTAGTGCCGCAGAGAGGATTTTTGTTTGAGGAGGGTTGATTCTGATTGATAGTAAACCACACCGGAGTACGGAATACCCCCAATCAAGAGGGGGGGGGGGGGGGGGGGGAATTTTTTAGAAATTTTAGGTATATAAAGTCGACTTTTTAGCACGATTTCATAAAACAATCATACATATTTTTAAGCTGTGTTACTAGCATCAAGTAATTGAGTTCACAAAATGTTAATACAATATCTTATCTTATTAAACGAGCAATTCTTGTACTATAAATTTACCTCAAACTATAAAAAACTCGGAATACGCGGAGAAATGGACAAAAATAAAGAACATTCTATTTTTTAATGTTTTAATTAGTAGAAATATGAGAACATTTAATATAGTAGAAAATTTTTCGAGTTTATCTCTATTACGGCGCCATTCCCCTACTATTACTTCACCGACACCGTACTCAGTTGCAAGTTTTTTCAAGGTTTCACCATAGTTAGTATTTTTTTGGCCTCTAGTTTAATTTTAATTGGCACAAAATTTCTCTTAGCTTTTTCGCTCATCGTTATAAAAACACAATCAAAATTAGAACTTTAAAAACTAAAACTCTTTTAACAGAAACAGTAAAGATGCACTCACTGAACGACAATATTATTCAAAACACCGATAAGCGTAGCGCGTTTACTTCTGTTGGAACTGACAGTTTATTATTGAAATAATTTTAGAATAACAAGAGAGGGAGACAGTCAGTATGGGGTGTATGTCTGAGCTGACAAAGATATACAAGCGTTGTTGGCGAGACCCAATGTTGACTCATTACCTATCTGTGAGTTGTGGTGTGTCGCCAAGCCCGCCGCTTCGATCCCTTGCCACCTTCAAAAGACTAGTTGGAATTTTAAACATGCAATGGGGCGGTGGAAACAAAGTCACTTTGAAGGCGTGCTACAATCAATGTTTTAATAGCTTTAAAATAATTTAAAAAACTGTTTTAAATTTTGCAAACAGCTCGAAATACCCGGACGCTCGAACTACTGCGACTCGAATTAGCGAGGTTCTGCTGTATTACTATCACATTTAAATATGAATATCACTGTGTTATATGACCTGCCTTACATAAATGTAACATTTATCTAAAAAGGATTAAAATGAAGTAGTAAAACAATGTTTTTGATAAAAACAAGTAGGCCTCATTTTTTGCTTTCAATAATTAATTATGTCAAATCCTACTTTTAAAATAATTCCTTTTTTAACACTGCATAGTCAAAACATTTTTAATTGTTTCTTCATTGAATTAAATTATCTGTTTACTCTCACATTCATCCAAAGCAATCCACCCAGATCAAGTAATTACTCAAATCAATTCCAAAACAAACACTTTTTGGATATGATCACTGATGGTTTAAATTTTTTCAAGTTGAAACTCCCAAATCCTACAATTCGGCTTAGGAAACAAATTTTTGAATATACATATGCTATGCTTTGGAATAAGTATAAAAAACGACTATCTTCATATTTCAATAAAGTTAATATTAGAAGTAAAAGCAAAGCTACCTAGAATATACCGTGGGAGTCCAGTATGCAGCAATATTACAATTTTTAAGATCATAAAGTTCAAGAAATTTGTTTAAAATATAAATAATAATTTCAGTGCAATTAAAAATAAAACTTAAATAATAATTTATGTACAACCCCACGGCCAACAGAATTGATACAGATAAACTTTATAATTTTATTATTGTGTTAACCATTAAATTTGGCCGATAGGTGAATTGGTAGTTAAATAAATAAGTTGAGTCCCTCTTCAGGGATACCATAGAATTCATGCTCATCTCTTTTTATAACAAGCACTGTGTTGAAATATTTATTAAAATATATTAATGAGCACCAACAAATTCTGATAAAATCTGAAACTAACACTTCTCTAATCTGTTGACAACTACATAAAATTACCTATCATAGCCTCTTTACACTAACGACAAATACATTTAAACAAAATAAAATCATGCAATTAAAAAAATTCTAAGCACATTGAAAACAAGCAAACATGTTTTATATTTTGTAATACTTTAAAATTAGTATTTTACATGAAATTTACAATATGTAGTTACTTGTGCTCAGAGACAAAAATTACAAAAGCAATTTAATAGGAACTAACTAAATCCTTAAACTAGGTTACATACCTTAGGTACCGTCAACAGTTCTGTGTCCTTTACTCAGCGACGACTGGTTTCTGAAGATTACACTATACTTCCATTGTCAAGTCACAAGAAACACAAAGAACACACCTAACATTAAATAAAACAATACATGTCCAATATTAATAAATAAATAACACACAACACACTTTGAGTATGCTGGCCAGCCGGTCGTACGGAACTAACCTCCTCGTGATTGCTACCTCTCCCCCCCCCAGTTGTTTGTTGCTTATCTTACTCCCCGAGCTCTGTGTACTTATACGGTTAATAGCGTTGAACAACACGTTAGAATTATATTTTAACTTCTCACTAAGGGTGTTGTCAGTATCGTATTTAAATGTGTTGGAAATAAGCCCAAACTTGACATAAAATGAGACTTTCGGCATTTGTGTAAAATATCCATATTAGTAACGATACTGAAAACACCCTTAATGAGAAGTTAAAATATAATTATAACGTGTTGTTCAACGCTATTAACCGTATAAGTACACAGAGCCAGGGGAGTAAGATAAGCAACAAACAAGTGGGGGTGGGGCAGAGGTAGCAATCACGAGGAGGTTACTTCTGTACAACCGGCTAGCCAGCACGCTCGAAGTGTGTTGTGTGTTTTTTATTTATTAATGTTGGACACATATTGTTTTATTTATTGTTAGGTGTGCTTTTTGTTATTTGTGTTTCGTGTTTCTTGTGACTTGACAATGGAAGTATAGTGTAATCTTCCGAAAACAGTTGTCGCTGAATAAAGTACACATAACTATTGACGGTACCTAAGGTATGCAACCTAGTTTAATAATATTACAGTTCAGGAGGCTAACAATCATGTATAAATAACTAAATCCGGTGACAAGACAATGACTCACTTGCCTTACTTAGTGAATTTAATTTAGTTTGTTTAAAATGCAGTAAGATACCAAATTGTTACAAGGTGTTTTTAAAAATAAAATCATATTTGAATAATTCAACGTGTAAATAATAAAAATATATATTTATAATGAAGGTAGAATTTTATTGGTTTGGTGCAATATGCGATCAAATAGACCAACGACTACGCTACATGCGTAAAACTGAATGGGGAATCAAAGTCATAAATACAACTAAAACATTTGATAAGGGGTTTTTGGTGGACTAGCAAGATGTGGGAAAAAGAAGAGCAAGAAACCATCCGAAAGGAGCAACACAATAAATTACAAGGTGAGGGCTGTTTGTGAATATTGGACCGTAGTGGTTTGATACAACATTTTTATATTCAGTTTTGTTTGTTTATGTATTGAGAAATAATAATTGAGTAAATTCTGAGTTTCGTACATTTAACAAATATATTATTAACCCTTTCCACTCCAATTACTGGGGTCACAGTGTTGCTATCAGCTCCATTTAATTTTGAGCAAATATTGCACTTTATTTGTTTACTCAAAAAAAAGTATTTCTGTCAGTTCTAAAAGGCTGATTTTTTTTTGTAGTTTCTTCTATGACTAAAGTATAGATTGGTATGAAATAAAACATATATTTTTATTTTCAAGTATATTTTTAAAATTTTTATTTATTGAAAAAAATAGAAATTTGTAACAAAAAACCAGAAAAACAAGAATTTTGGAAAAATTTTCAATGGGAAAACCTATATTTGTTGCTTGTTTTTTGTTGTCCATATCCTTACAAAAAAAAAATTAAGTGGTTTACAAATGTTTTAGACACAATAATACATTATAAAAAAAATTATAATTGAAACACAAGTTTTTTGTAAAAAATTAATTTTTATGAAAAAAATTTGTTTTGACACCAACTTGTACAAAATTGCCTCAACGATTTATTTTAATGCTTAGCAACAGCATTATTTAGGTCAAAACTAGTAAGTTAAGCTTTTTTCAAAACTTATTGGTAATATTGGAATTACTCAGGTTCGAAACAAAAGTTCCGTCGCCACTCCCGTCATTTGGTAACAAACATTTTATTTCACAACAATCATTATTGTAAAAAGAACAATATTAAAAAATAAACTGTGCAATTACACACGATAACCAAGTACAACAAAACTAAGCAACGCGTAAGCTCACTAAAACACTGCAGAGAAAGTAACAACCAAACAACGGCGAGAGTAGACAGATGCTTACAGAGCGGCCTAAAACGGCAAACATTACATTTTCTAAGATTTATTTACCACAGAAACTGAACTCAAATGTTTCTAAAAAAATTCCACAGATAGCAGCATATCTCAAACTTTAACAATAGCGGTCATCAAAGTAACTACGTCCGTTCAAATGCAATGAAAGAACGTTGTCACAGCGAGTTCGGGGCTCGCCCGACATAGGAGCTCTTGTGGATTATTATTGTGCGGGGCTGCCCCGACACTCGAGTGGAAAGGGTTAAATGAGCTCAGTTTCACCCATGGTCTGGTTCAGAGGTGAGGGGGCAAGCTTACATTATAGTGCACAAAACTCAGTTTAGAAATACTATGTACAAAATTATAATACAAAACCTGTACACAGAAAGCAACTTATTTCATATTTAGAGAATAAAGCCGAAATAAGCTATATTACAAAGTAAAGTACAATTTTACACCAATCATGCACATGGCTGACATAAACAGGAAACAATCTCTTACATTTAACACCACGAGGCATTTGAAACCTGCCACTGGCAGTCGTACACCAGGGAAAACAGGCAGCCAGGGCGTCAAGGTGTTCATAATTGTCGTTAATTACTGTAAAGCAATATTCAATATAAACCTATTCAATTTAATAAAAATACAGGAATTGTAAGATCAAGATTTCAAACATTCAAATTTTCAAAAATAATGTATCTACACCATTCAAATTAAATTCACTCGAATAATTGTTTCTAAAAATCTAACCATTTTAAACGAATTTCTTGTTAAATGTATCAATCAATATTTTAATCAACCATACCGGAGCTTTGGAATGTTCGTGCACATTTCCATTATGAGGGAGATGCTGCTGTAAACTTTGAAGCTGACAATGGAAATTCATTATAAATTAGCAAAATACGAATAGATACCTAACAAACAGCAGATTGACACCAAATCATCTGATAAAATGGAGATCAACTTGAACAGTTTTTCGAAGTCATTTTCACAAGCCTCCAGCATCTCTTTCGAAGACATGTTCACAACCTTCAATGGTTGTTCTCAAATTCCATTTTCACAAACCGTCAACAGCTCTTTTTAAATCGTCTTCTCTTAAAAGGAAAGGTAATGGAAATGGTCAGGTGTAGAGGCTTATCAATAATCGAATAGTTCCAAGTTAGAAAGTGGAGTTAACCTGAATTTTGTTATTCATACCCTTTTATTTACTTTGTGTCACTATTCAACACTCAATGCCAGGAAGAAATGAGTAAAACTTTCATTAGAGTGCCGACTATAAATTATTGGTAAAACCTACAGGAATTTAATCTTCTTGTATGCTTACAATTAAATATTGATTTAGTTTACCAAACATTTTTTAAACTACAATTAAAAAAATGTAAAAGTTGATCGTGACACACCTTCTCTTCCACTGCCTCTATGGTGTCACCCTCACTCATCTGATTGCACTAATAATAATAATATATGCTTTATTTACACTTCTTCAAAATTACAACAACGTTTCATAACATATAGTCTAGCATGTCTTGCAGCCGTCTGCTAGGTTGGCAACAACTAACTATTATTTAATAGAAACAGAAGTATAAACTTACTCTAACTTAGACAATAAAAAATCATCAATACAAACACAAATATAAATTTTAACAAAAAAGATCAGCATAATCTAAAAATATTTTCAAAAGTTAAATTGTTTTATTAATGTTCATCTATAATGCCATGCTTGTTTAAGATATTTACACAACACACTCCAATCCTGACCATTCATAAAGTCCTTGAACTCTGTCAGCGATAATGTTTCTTTACCCAGATAAGATTGTCTATATTGAACCAATATCGGGCATTCTGCCACAAAATGGTAAACATCTTCATTCACCCCCATATTACACAACGAAGATAGATAATTTTTCCCTTCAACCCACGGTTTAAAATTTAAATGAATTATTTCAGCTCTACACTTAAATGCCCATTTTATTTCCTGCAACTTATATTTATTTTTATTACTATTAAAATAGTGTTTTTCCCCTAGGTTAAAATCTAGACTGGTGTACATTTTATGATATTTCCCTTTTGTTGCCGCTAGTAGACTCTGTTCCCTCTGTTCCAAACTGATTTTATTCAATAAATATTTTAATTTACTATTTTTTAAATTACATTTATTTTTATCCCACATTTCTAAATTCTTGTCTACCCCCACTTCGTACTTAGACCCTAAAAGTTTCCATTCTCTAAACCATAAAATATTAGATTTCACTATTTTTTTGGCTAAAATTTTTGTCAACCTGTCTTCCGGCATAGCTAACACTTCAAACATATATTTAAAACGTAGTTTCAATGTATACTAATACAGCTTATTTAATCCCGTTTACAGATAAATGGCATTATTTGGTGTATTTAAAGGTAAACCCAATAATTTTTTTATAAAAAACCTAAATACTTTTTCAACACTATTGTATTCCCTATAACTAAAAACTTGAGCTGCATAACTTACTGTTGCTCTTTGGACTGCTTGAAAATATGATAATTTTACAGTTAGTGGAACGTTTTTACACCCAATAAATTTAGACCTAATACAGTTAGTACTTGCTTTGGCCATTGCTAAGCTTAGGCTTATGATGGTTCTCGTAAGACAAATTCGAAGTTAAGTCAAGCCCTAAATATCTATAACTATTTACAATTTCGATCTGTTTTTCATCTGATTGCACTATTTCAACCAATGATGTTAGCGATTTCTTTCCTCCAATAATAATTCCTGAAGCTACTTGCTTTGAATGGAGAAGACTGTCTGTACTGAATACTGTTGTTTTATAAAATTCTAAACTATCGCCAGATCTATCAGCGAACTAAATGAATTTATTGTCAAAATCCTGTGTTGAGATTTTCTTGTTATATTGTTTTTATATGTCACAGGTAGTAAAAAACGATTTGTTGTTGATCATTTGGCACTACCAAAGGCCACGTACTGTACACTGTAGGTTCATTACTTACAACCTTCAGGGTAATCTGACTAAGGGCGGGTTCAGCCGATATTCAAGGGGGGGGGGGGGCTGTCACCTATCCTAGGGGTATAGAATAATTTTTTGGAATACAATGCCTGAAAACGTCTTTTAGACTATTTCAAGAACATCCATTTTGAATAGGAATTAAGGAATATATATGCTTTACCATAAAATGAAATTTTACTATAACAAATTTTAGAGAATAAATAATAGAACTGAACTGTATACTTAAAATGTTTAAATAGCCTTATTCTATAAGCTTATTTCACTTTGTTTCACTAAATTAGAACAACTAAACTGAACTCTCACAAACGTACAGTATACAGTTCCAGCCAGACGCTGTAGACAATGGGAAAAGGTAACGGCTAA
>JAGFPH010003877.1:80397-104597 GCA_018207615.1 Philaenus spumarius | reverse complement strand
AATTTGGTTGAAATCGATCGAATAGTTTTCTCTCTAGCTTTGTATACATACATACATACATACATACAGACATACATACATACAGACATACATACAGACAGACATTTTGTAAAAACCGCTTTTTTGTACTCAGGGGGTCCTAAAACGGATATTTCCACAAAAATCTCAACTTCGATTTTTTTGCGATCACTATACTTTCTCTATACTATATATAGTATAGTGAGAAAGTAATACCAAATTTGCGTAGCAGTGAACGCGTTAAGGGTGAGGTAAACATCCACTAGTTCGTTTGAAGGATGAGTCACATTAGAAAGAAGTGTGGGAAAATGTTTTTTTTCTTCACTTACGCCCTTTCCCCACACCCCCTTCCCATCGCGCCAGGGCAAGGCTAAGTGCCAGGATTCACTACGATATCTGTATTTATTTACTTTTTTCACCTTACCTGCAGCTCCTCTCAAGACCACCCGAGTGTTGGAATTACTTTGAGGAAAAGGACATTAGCCTTGCGTTTCCGTCACGTTCTCCATTTTTAGATTTGTAATTGCCTCCTACGCTCGCTGGTCTGAACATCGAAGTTCGTATAACTTGTGCTGCTCTCATGCGAGTAACTTTTAACGATTCAAATAAAACCGTTATGTAAGACATGGTATTCCCTGAAGCTGGCCGTTGTCCAAACACCTCTCGAAGCTTATTTCATTCAACAAGAAAGCGTGGGTGGTAAATCAAATCACATCTTCAAGTAAACCGTAACAATTGAAAGTTTAACCTAGCTTAAACTTGCATTACATAAATTAACCTAATCAAGCTTAAACTGAACTAACCACATATTACGTAACTTAACCTAACCTAACTTAACAAAACCAAACCTTATATTACAAAACTTAACCTAACCAAACCTACATTACACTACACAATTTAACCAAAACTAACCTTATATTACATAACTTAATCTAACATACCTTAACCAAACCAAAACTTATGTTACATCCCTTAACCTATACAAACTTAACCAAACGTAAACTTATATTACCAAAAAAATCTACCTTAAAATACATAAATTAAAATAACTTAACTTACCTAAACCTAACCATATTTAACTTAACTAAACCTAACATTATTTTCCATAACTTAACCATACCTAACTTAACCAAACCGAATATTATACTGCATAACTTAACCTAACCTACCTTAACAAACTTAACCTTATAATACATAACTGAAACCAACCTAACTTAAGTTAACAAAATATAACCTTACATTACATAACTTAACCTAAACTACCTTAATAAAACCAAAAATTAAATTACATAACTTAACCTAACTTAACTTAACCAAAACTAACCTTATTTTACATAACTTAACATAAACTACTTTAATCAAACAAAACCTTATATTACATAACTTAACCTAACCTACTTTAATCAAACCAAATCTTATATTGTATTACATAACTTAACCTTACCTAACTTAACTAAAACAAATCTTATATTGCATAACTTAACCTAACTTACCTTAACAAACCTAACCTTATAATACATAACTGAAACTAATCTAACATAAGTTAACAAAATATAACCATATATTACCTGAACCTAATCTAATTTAACAAAAACTCACCTTTTATTACATAACTGAATCAAGCCTAACCTTATATTATATAATTTACCATAACCTAACTTAATCAAACCAAACCTTATTATATAACTTAACCTCATTAAGTTCAAAACTAACCTTATATTACATAACTTAACCTAACCTAAATTAATCAGACCAAAACTTATACTGCATAATTTAACCTAACTAACTTATCCAAAACTTACCTTATATTACATAACTTAACCTAACCTACCTTATATTACACAAACTAACTTGAGCATTTACTAACATGTTACGTAAATTGGCGTTTTCGACTAGTCGACTAGTTTCTATATGTTGTGTTCGATATTATACAAGACTCTTTGATAACGTCGATCTTTGTTAATACAATTACTCAATCATGAAATTATTTCTGTCAAAGTGGTTGCAATAACTTCAGACGTCACACTTCAAAAGCTAACAAGTCGTGAAAGCAGGAGTGGGTGGTTTATATCCTTCATTATATATTGTGAACACGTTCGAGCAGGACAAAATCAATTATTGCCACTCCTGCAGACAATGTCTCTTTGAACTTCTCAAGGTAACGATAAAGTTCAATTGTATTCAATAGTGCGATACATCGTATGAAAATGTTAATTTCAAATATTGTAACTAGAGCGGGGGGGGGGGGGGGGGGAACCTTTTTCGGGGTTTGTTGTTATACACCTCTGTTTTGTAGACACTGTGTTAAGATACATAGAGCGTATTACTTAACCAAATCTAATATTATAAACACATAGCCAATCTTAACCTAAACTAACTTGAACCTTATATTATCATAACTTAACTTTAACTTATCTATAAATAACTATTGAGCCTGACTTGTGAGAAAGTAACTAGATAAAATAAAACCTGAACACAAAATCTCAGAAAAATTACGTTTACTCAAACGTGAGTTATGGTTTGATTACTGTAGCCTGTGCATCACTGAGGATGGGCGACATTGTCGCTGAAACGCGTTTGAAGTTAGTAAACGTATTCTTGTGGGATTTTGTGTTCAGGTTTTACTTTATAATTTTAACCTTATCTAACTTAACCGAACCAAATCGTATATTACATAACTCCTAACCTACCTTAACCAAACCTGACCTTATATTACATAACTTAACCTAACCACCCTTAACCAAAACTGTCCTTATATTGCATAAAATAACCTGTCCTACCTTATATTATACAATTTAACCTGATCTAACTTAACCAAACATAACCTTATATCACATAAACTAACTTAACCGAACCTACCCATATATTACGTAACCTAACTTGATTTAAATTTGCGTTTTCGACTAGTTGACCAGTTTCTATATGTTGTGTTCGATATTATACAAGACTCTTTGACAACTTCGATCTTTGTTAATACAATCAACCATGAAATTCTTTCAAAGTGAATGCAATAACGTCAGACGTTCACACTTCAAAAGCTAACAAGTCGTGAAAACAAGAATGGGTGGTTTAAATACTTCATTATATATTGTGAACACGTTCAAGCAGGACAAACCCAATTATTGCCACTCCTGCAGACAATGTATCTTTGTTTGAACTTCTCAAAGGTAATGGATAAAGTTCAATTATGACTATGAAGTAACACAAAATAGTGCGACACATCGTATCAAAATGTTAATTGCAAATATTGTAACTAGAGCGGGGGGGAGAGAGACCGGGCGTTGACTTTACAACTTTCCAAGTCAAACAAACCTAACCTTTATCGGGGTTTTTTGTTATTCACCTCTGTTTTGTAGACACTGTGTTAAGATACATAAAGCGTATTCTGGTTTTAGTTATACAGGGTGATTCAGGAAGAAACTAGTGTTCTACTAGTGAAAATAAAGACAAAATTTAATAAGAACTTAGGTTCGGAAATGCTCGTTTCCAGTTATCCACCATTTTTTTTTACAAAATACTTAATACTTTTGGTTTGGACGTAAGAAATATATCGAACGCAAATTTTGGACGCATAATCGGTAAGACATCTTTTACCAATGTACAAATACCCAAAACGTTTTTTCATATATTTTCAAAATTTTAAACATACAATATCTCGAAAACCGCTAACTTTACAAAAACATTTCGAGAAACAAATTATTTCCTTATTTTATATCAGAAAAATATTTTTAAATGTTTCCTGTAGCTCAAAATATAGCTACAGTTATATTTATTGTAAAATATGTTTCCTGAGTTATCGGACGAAAGCTCAAACTATAATTTAGTGCTGTTATTGTTGTTACTTCGGCTCTCATTAAAATCTTGCAAACATTTAAGTGTGTCTGTCTGTCTGTCGACACGATTAATGCACTCACAGAGGTCGTAGGAAACTTCTGGTGGTGCCAAAATTTCCGTAATTTATTGCGGAGAGTCGAAAAGCATTTGAGCTTTCTAGCGTGAGTCGTAGCCCGTCGGGGTCACGTTTTTGGGTCAACATTTTGAAAATACATAGTGTGAATTTTGAAAATACAGTGTGGGGTATTGTTTTATATATTTTTGGATACGGGAAACCCGATTTTGACGGTTAAAACGTCGTAGCGCGTCGATGCAACGTTTTTGGGTTCAAATTACTTTGGCTCTCATTAAAATGCCGAAGTATTGAAATCTTGTGAACATGTTTGTGTGTCTGTCCGAAGCATTTCCGAACCTATATTAATATGAACGTTTTTATTTATTTTTACTAGTAGAACACGTACTGAAAGTTTCTCCATTTTACAATTACAGAATAGAACAGAACATGTATTGGTCCTTTAGCACATGCACGACATTGCAATAGACTTCGTCACATACAGGCTTATTTTAGTCATTAAAACTAACATGACAGATGACCCAGGCTTACTAAATATTGATATCACACATCAAATAATCCTCCAAGTTATAAAATGCTGAAAGCCAACTGTAAAAAGTTTGACATAAATCATCATTTGACAAGCTTCGAACAGTTGCAGGCAGTTTATTGAACAATTGAATCCTAAAGCTAAATTATAATTCTTGGATTTATTCAATCTATATCTTGGTTGTTCAAGAATATGACCAAATCTGGTATTATAATCATGAGTTAATCCTCTAACTGGATACATAATATGTAAACTATTTTTTACATTCATTACTACATCTATACTAATATTATAAAGAGGTAAAATTTGTTTGTTTGCTTATTTTTGTTTGTATGTAGGGGGTAATCTCTGAAACTACTGAACCGATTGAACAAATATTTTTACTAATAAAAAGCTACACTATCCCTACACATTTTTTATTTCAATATTTGTAAATTTAGTAGGAAAAAATGTTTAGGTTAGGCCTAGAGCGATGAACTACCATAGCAACCAATTGAATAAAATAAGAGATAAACAGCTGTTTGCTCTAATATTTTCATTAACTATTTCTCACTTTGAAGCAACTATTTGTATTTCTAACTTTTAGGTTAGGTTTTTATTAAAGTGTAGACCTGAGCCTTGTTGGTTCTTATCACCTTTATTATAACTGCTGTTATAAAATATACGATATAATTTCATTCGAACATTTAACATTATTTACCGTCTTAGCTTTGGGGTTATTATTAGTCCTACACCTTTATTATAAATAAAAGATAACATGATTATGTGTAGGCTATAGAAGGTTCCAACTGGGTTGGCGTGCGAAGCACGCAGGGGTTTCCCCTAGTCGGAAATATATAAGTTGATTATAGTTAAAATAAAAGTTTTAAAAAACTGTGGCTTGCAATGTTCCAATTTATCAGAGATTGTTATTAGAAGAATTAAAATTGTATGAATTCCTATTCCATTTTCCCAGATAAGAAGTCCATATCTTAAAATAATTCCAAAGAAAGCAATGTATGCCATTTTTAAATTTTCTTAAGTTACTCCTAAGATTGACTAATAAAATCACCCTTGACAATTTCTTCTTAACATAATCTATATGCACTGTCCAGAAGAGCATACTAACAATTTTTATTCCAAGCAAAGTTACAAATTTTTGATATACAGAACAACTATGTTTATACTAGTAAGCCCTCGTGAAAAATCACAGGCAGATTAATTAGATACACATCAGAAATACATCATTTAAAAAAAATACTATTTAAAAACAACAGACTTTATCTAGGCCTACCTCCGGTAGGATTTTTAACTCGGTAAATGTGTACAATTATAACTATAATAAAACGGTAGGAATATTTGTTAAAATTTTGTATTTATATACGTTATTATATATTCAAAGAAAGATACACATATTATCTTCTAATTTATTTTTATTTCATATTGATAGATCAAGTGATTTAGAAGTTAGTACCTGGAGACCGAGCTAATGCTCGATTATAAGCAGGGCTATGATTTCAATAATAAATATTGGATTATTGAGTTTTGAGGTTAGGCCTATAACATTAAACAACTAAATAAAGGGTATATACAACATTAGGCTTACCTGTAATAAAAATACAGTTTAAAGGATTAACCACAATCTCAACGCTATGCCTTAGAAATAACTTAGGCCTAAATTAAAGTATTATTTCAATATCGATTTATTCCTAGGGCCCAGTTCGCTCACGTCAATAACTACTATTATTGCAAATTTCCGTGAACATCGTTTAGGTTAGGCCTATAACATTAAACAACTAAATAAAGGGTATGTTTATTATATATTCGTTGCCATGGTAACTATAAATAGATACAACATAAGGCTTACCTCTAATAAAATATACAGTTTAAAAGAAAGCAGATGATTATTGTAATGGCATTGAAAACATTTGCATCAGCTGTGCTTTGTATTGTTTAAAATGGACAAATTTCACTTTTTAATTTAATAAAAAGACGTAGAAAACGAATTTTCCCAGACTGGTGACCATTTCAAATCGATTTCTCGTGGCCAAAAGCCTAATATAAAATCAAAAAATCAAAAATCCTTAGACGGAGATTCCAGATCCATTTACCAGACAAACAATTATCTCTCGCTTTAGAAGATAAGATTGATATTATTATAGTGAATAAATTAATAATCGAGTATTTTTATATGTTGTACGACGATGTACGATTTTTTCAGAAGTGAAACGAATGAGTATCTCTTTTTAAAATTTGTGTAAACGAATACATTGATGATAAAAGGTTGTATTTATATACAGTTTTATAACCTCAAAGCAAATATTATAACGTATTATAGCATACATTAGTTCTATAACTCATTTTAAAAACAGAATCAACTGCACAAGTAATTATAATGATCGAAGTTGTAAACATAACCCCAAAGTATAATCTGCTCTGGGTTTGTTTAAATATGGGTGAAATCATCAGTTATATTATATGTTACTCACGTACGTGCGTACGTATGTATGTGAGTAACATATAATTATTTTAGTTTAGTTAGTTTTTTTCTTGGTTCATGGGGTAGTTCTTTTGTGCTATTTGTTTTCCTTTTATGTTTTTTAATTAGCCTGTCGACTAATCAATGTTTATAACCGTTCACCGACCCTATGTGTTTGATACTGTTATATTCAATTTGGAACTCAATATAATTCAGAGGCAAACTGTGTAGTCGATGACGAGACTGTTGAAAGGAGCCAACTTATGATTCATCGAATGATTGAATAGTTTTGGTCCGTTGCAGTAGGCTTTCTGTATAATATGCTAAATGTGTGAAAACCGTTCTTCTTGCCTATTGTTAAATCCAAAAAGTTAACGCTGTAGTTTACTTCATTTTCAAGGGTAAATTTCAACTTGGGGTTAATACTGTTGAGAAAATTTTTCATAGTAATTGCATTCTTGGAAGCTAAAAACATCAAGTTGAAATTCTACAGTATCGCTTGAATCAAAAGAGAAACATAACTCGTTCAGTTCACCCTTGATCTACTTTTCATTTCTTATTTCAGTGCAGAATACACAAAATGAAAGATCTCTGTGATTTCAACTCATTCATTCGGAAGTTACATTATTACCGATAAAGCTTCTGCACAAAAGGCACGTGGTCGATTATAGCAATGGAGTCATGAGGGAGTCTCGGAGAACGGAGATATAAAATCGGAATGTTTCTGATTACGTTATTTTTTGCGGCAGTTTTGACTCAACCAACTTTTGTTTACCATTTAAATTTCTTTTCCGCTATTTGTACTTTCTGCTCTCAATTTGTTTTTACTGAAGTGAAACCCTCTTTAGGCGTTCCGAGCACTTTTTGCATGAGGTAAAAAATATACGAACTCGCGATACGTTTTGCTGTAAGATGGTTTGCGTTTTTTATTTCTTCTTCTTCATTGTACAGTACTAATATAAACCGTAAGTTTAACGTAACAGCTGATCGTAAAAGAAGAAGAAATCGACGAAATAAAACAGTCAGCGGTAAATTCAAACGCTTAAACTCAATATCTATATGGGGTTAGACACGCCACGCTACCGATGAAATGGACATTGCACTTTCTAATTTTGTAAGTTGTGTTAAATTAGTGGTGATACCTCTAAAATAGTCATAGTGCTTCCTCATTTTTTTTAAATGTATAAACTTTGCCAACTTGGCTGCTACGGTAATGAACATAAATGCATTAAAGAAACATGTGTTGGTTCCAGCGACCACGGAATACCATAGACGGGCAATGTCGCGCAAGGCTTGAAGCCGATTCACCTATGAGTGGTGGGGATGAAAACGTCCGACTCCCCTACTTCCGAGCGTCAGTCAGGAAGTATTCACTTTCTTAGGACAATAAATATACTTTTTATGAATTTTTAATTCTGGGTACAAGTTTTTTAAATTTGATGTGGATATTGTGGTTTTATTTTTAATTCTATGGCAAGGATTGTTTTATAGTTTTAATTTTGAATAAAGTGTTGTTTTCTTTCAAAACCGTATACCTCATTCAGTTTCCTTATTGTTATTGTTCTTATTATACAAGTTTAATATATTAACAATTTGTATTAAATTATAATTACTCGGACCGTGAATGTATGGTACAATATAGTGATAGAACATGTAATAGCACTACAAATTAATGACAAGACTTGTAGATACAGTAGATTAGCGATGGTGTTGTCAGCGCGCCGGTTCACAAAACATCAAACCAACTCGTCACTATACCACAGCCTACAGGCTAAACTAAACATTTTAAAAAGAAATGTAAAGAATATTTTTTTCTCTTTTGGTTGATTTCCAACAACTTTTACGCTTTGACAAATCACCTGCCCAAAAAATACAAAACTTTCTCGCTATGCATAAATTTCATGTCATATGTCTAAACACAACGTTGACTTTCTTTGTTTTATATTTTTTAGCCGCTGCATAAAATATATTTTTCTATTTTTGTTTGATACCATCTGCACGGTCAGTGTTTTAAATAATATTTTTAAAATTCAGAAATTTATCTGAACAATAAGAGTGTGTTCAAACTTTTTTAATGAAACGCGGCGAATTAAAATATGTACCGGTCGCGGACAGAGAATCCGGTGTTGACAACTATGAGTGGGCGTGGTCGGCTTCAAATCCCGTACGCGTTGTGCATGGGCTTTGCCAGTCTATAGTATTCTTCGGTCGCTGGTTGGTTCAGTACAGGAATAACCTAAATATATGTTGTTAAGCTTTTAGTACAAATTGACTGTTTAACTTTAATACTTAACGACAGATATTAAAATTATAATAAAGAAAGCCTTTCTAGAAGATTTTAAAGAAAACTGTGTTGGTCCAGTACAGCAGTGAAAACGGCCATGAATGTAAATCGTTGGTTATATTGGTTCGATCCGAAATTTGATCATTATTTTTACAAAATTGGTTGTATTAAATTTCATTTCTATCTTTTGATTTTCTTGGAAGCAAATACGCAGTTATTTCTTGCGATTGTTTTAAAATATTATCTGGAATACCATTATCATATGCATAGACCTCTACGTTACTTTCTCACTATACTGTAGTATAGAGAAAGTATAGTGATCGCAAAAAAATCGATGTTGAGAATTTTGTGGAAATATCCGTTTTGGGACCCCCTGAGTCCAAAAAAGTGGTTTTTACAAATTTTCTGCCTGTATGGATGTCTGTATGTATACAAAGCTAGAGCGTTAACTATTCGATTGATTTCAAACAAATTTGCACCAGACATGTAAATTAGGTCTGTATAGGTGCACGAAAAATAGTTTTGACATTTTTTGAAAAACAACTCCCTTTCGGCCAAAACACTCCAAAAAAACTGTTATTTTTTTTTATAAAAAACCGATTTTGATCAAATTTAGCTTATTTGTAGCCCTTAATTTACCCTTCCATATGCAAAAAACTGTATCTTTCTAAAAATTCTCGTTTAGCTAATAATAATAATATCTAACTTTTGGAAGTTCTTTGGCCGAAAAGGGGGTTGTTTTTCAAAATTTGTCCAAACATTTTTTCGTGCGTCTATACAGGTCTAATTGACATGTTTGGTACAAATTTGTTTGAAATCGATCGAATACTTTTCTCTCTAGTTAATAATAATAATATTTATTAGTTAATCTCCTACTTTAATCACCTCACCTACCCCTCCTACAAAATTATGAAGTCACAATGAATCTGTTTGATAATTTAAATATGTTTGTGAGAAATTATGTGCCAGTTCCTGGTACCGTTTATTTTTTACCAAATACTTAATATCTTTGGACGTATGAAATATATTGAACGCAAATTTTTAACGCATATTCCGTAAAACATCTTTTATCCGTGTACAAAAAAACCAAAACGAGCTTTCATATGCTTTCAAAATGGCAGCCGTTTAACACTTTTAACGTAAAATATCTCGAAAACCGCTAACTTTATAAACAAATTTCAAGAAATAATTTATTTCTTTTTTTTATGTCAAACAAAAAGATTTTTGAATATTTTCCTGCGGCTCAAGTATAGCCCAGTTATCGGATAAAAACTTAAAAACTACAATTTAGTGCTATTATTGTCGTTTCTGCATTGTTATAGACAATACCGAGAAATTATTTCTGCTCGCATTAAAATGCCGAAGAATTGAAATTGATTTTTGGTTTTTTTTTTACCGAAAACGGTTTTTTTTCAAAACCTTTTTTTGTGCTCCTTTACAGGCCTAATTGACGTGTTTGATGCAAATTTGTTCGAAATCGATCGAATAGTTTTCTCTGTTGTTAATAATAATATTTATTTGTTTATCTCCTAATTTAATACCACCTCTCCTACCCCACCTACAATTATGAAGTCACAGTGAATCTGTTTAATAATTTAAATATCTTTGTGAGAAAGTATGTGCCAGTTCCTGATAATGTTTATTTACCTTTATGTTAGACTTTGGAACTAACCTCTCGTAAATAAATGTGTTATTGTTAAAATCAGCTGTTTTACATGAAACCGATACGTTTATTCTTAATTGTAAAATCAGCTGGTGCACAGAAAATTTACGGTGTAGTTCACGGAAAATAAGGACTTACGAGAGTCTTTGAACAGGTATAGAAAACAGCTGTTTTTGGTGCAGTGTAATGAAAATATTATTACTTTACAATTTGAACACTTACAAGTAGCTTAATCTATATTGTACAATACAGTAATTTTTTCTTTCAACTTTATTTACATTATTGTAAATTCAAGTTATATAAATTGTTTTAAATTAAAGAAACGTCCTGATTTTTGAAGTGATAACTTCTATTGGCCCGTTGGGCACTTTCGACTTGGCTATGTTTTCGAAATCTCGCGTCACGCAAGATTTCTCGTGAGATCGTGCATCACGCCAGATTTCCCGCGAGATCTCGCATCCCAGATTTCTCGCGAGATCTCGCGTCACGCTTTTGTTTAGACACAAGTCAGATCGTGGAGAGGGAATATTATTAATACATTATTTACATTTATTAGCATAGCAATCAAATTAACACATAAGAATTAGTTAATATAATATAACAGCTGATTTCGCCCATCATCTGTAATTCTTAAACAAAACCCAGCGTAGATTATATTTTGGGGTTATGTTTACAACTTCAACCATTAAAATTTCTTGTGATGTTAATTTTCTTATATATTAGTTATACAACTAATGTAGGCTTCTATAACTATAAGTTATATGGGCTTTTACACGTTATAAGATTTGCTTTATAAACTGTACATAAAACTAACCTTTGATCATCAATATATTCGTTTATACAAATTTAAAGAAGGATACCTACTGTTTAACTTCGCAAACATTCGTACATCTTTGTATAACATATTTGATTATTAATTTCTTTACTGTAATATTAACAACTTCTAAATCATTTGATCTATCAATATGAAATAAAAGGTAACTAAAAGATAATATTTTTACCTTTCTTTAAATATATAATAAACGGATATAAATAAACAATTTGAACAAATAGGCCTACAGTTTTATAATCCTTATAATTGTACACATTTACCGAGTTAAAAATCCCCGTAGTCATAGAAGTTATCACTTCCAACGTGTGGTCTTAAGCACACCCAGTTAATTTTTTTTGTCATACTCACCTTTTTGCGTTATTGTACTTAAGAATTTCCTCTATTCGGCCTTTTGGCAACAACAAAATCAAAGAGCTTAATTATTCGTCCTCAAGTTTTTGACGTTAAAGGTAAATATTACATTACCCATTTGAAACATTAAACAGTAAAAAACAAGCTCAAAACGTTTTTTTTTAAAGTATACATAGAAATAAAATATTAAGAACTGAAAATTGTAGATAAAAAAAAAAATTAAAAGCATATGCAGAACACTTTTTCGAGACTTCGGCTCGTGTTTGTTTGTTTTTTTTTAATAAACGTGAAAATCAGGTTTCCCTTACCCCAAAACTTATAAAACGATATCCCACACTGCATTTTTAAAATGTTGACCCCAAAAACGTGACCCCGGTGCGCTACGACTTTTTAACTGTCGAAATCGGTTTTCCGATAACGATACCCCACACTGTGTTTTAAAAATTTTGACCCAAAAACGTGACACAGACGCGCTACGACTCACGCTAGAAATGTCAAAAGCTTTTCAACTCTCAGCAATGAAATTACGAAGATTTTGGCACCACCATTTTCAACGACGTCTGTGGATGCATATATGTCGTGTCGACAGACAGACACACAAGAATTTTTACGAGATTCCAATACTTAGACATTTTAATGCGAGACGAAGTAAACAACTTATATAACTAAAAAAAAACTACTGGTGTAATTCAAAAAGTAACTTACAGTTAAGAAAATATTTTAAAATTATGATTTGAAAAAAGTCTTTATAATAATAATTATTAATTAAAATAAACCTTTTATTTTACAAAAGTATACAGAACAACGTAGTTAATTATAATAGGAAAACTTGTAACACAAACAAAACTATAGTCAACCGATGAGATGAGTCAACAAGACAAACGAGAGCTTTGCGAGGGAAGTCGGAAGCGGTCGGTGGTTGCCGAGTTTGCCCGAAGCTATCTTTATTATTATATTTCAGTTTTGTGATTGTTTAACATACCTAAAACCTATTACTCTCTACTTACTCTATTAGTTATACTGATTCAACATATTCATTAATTTACTTAAACCTATTTAATCAAGATTATTTGAAGAATTAATTATGTTTTCTTTTTATTTGATTAATGAAAATTTCTTTAGACGCACCGAAAACTTTTTTATAAGGTAAAATATACGAACTCCCGATACGCGTCTTACGGCAAGACGCTTTGCGTCTATGATTTCTTCTTCTTTATCGTGCACACACGTTTTAATATAAGCCAGAAATTTAATGTAACAGCCGATCGTAAAAGAAGCAGAAATTGACGAAATAAAAACGTAAATATGTGCTGTCGTGGGACCCCCGTCAGGAACGAAGTTCATCACGCCTTTTCTTCAATTCTTTTACCAGCCTTAACGGCAACATACACACATAATTAATCTTTCAATTGCCGTTTATTATTAGATTGTTTTTTCAAATATTTACTGTTTCCATACGATTAATATTATTATAATAAAGGTGTAGAATTAATTATGAAATCAAAGCTAAGATGCTAAACAGTTAAATGTCCTTTCATTGTAAATACATTCAATAAACATCAAATGTTGGTTCATCAGTCTAGGCCTAACCTAAAATTATTGTGTGTATGTTTAATTTATTACTTTCTCACTATACTATAGTATAGAGAAAGTATAGTGATTTCAAAAAAATTGACGTTGAGATTTTTGTGGAAATATCCGTTTTGGGACCCCCCCTGAGTCCAAAAAAGTGATTTTTACCAAATGTCTGTCTGTACGTATACAAAGCTAGAGCGAAAACTATTCGATTCAAACAAATTTGCACCAGACATGCCAAGTAGGCCTGTATAGATGCACGAAAAACGGTTTTGAAAATTTTTGAAAAACTTTTACAAAATATTATTGCAATGGCATTGATTACCTATGCACTCTTGAACCTGAGGCAAGACTACCAACTACTACTCCCCTTACCAAGTAGATATACCCCCACTTTGACCGTTACGGGTCTACGTTCGAGATGCGTTGCTGACTTAAGCAGTGCATCGTCTGTTCTCGTTTTTGGAAAATTTCCATTGGAAAAATGAGCTACGCAGTGATTCTTAAGGTGGGAGGGATTTAAGGACGGGAGTAGTAAAAGAGTACCGATCACGGTCCCCAGAACATATATTTCTTTCCCACACTCTCGGGGTGAAACTATGCGGAACTGTATTGCTCTATTGATATTTTTTACCAAAATGCATAGTTTTCTTTAGGACAACAATTTTTTTTAGGATTGCTGGGGTTGAAAATCATGTTTAGACACCCAAATACTTCACTTTTTACAGGTCTCCTCAAAGCTGTAGGGAAATTTTCTTCAATTTTCCTTAATTTGAAGGCACTATAAACGAGTATGGCTTTATTTAAACTCAATATCTTATGCCAATTATATAGAGATTTGGGTTTTGAAATTAATTTGTTGCAAATCTCGTTTCCACAGAAAAGCTTTTCATTTTCCTTCAATAAAAGGCACGAGTTTGCGGTGGAATGTAGCGACTAACACAATTACACATTGTGGGATCCAACTACGAACGGTTGGCCGGGTTTCCACGTGCATTATTTAAAACCGCAGCCCGTTTTGAAATAATTCAACTTATTGCTCAAGCTTGTGTTTTACGGAATACCAAACAATGCTTAATTGAAATACAAATGTTATTTGGGATTACAGTAACGTAAAAGGGCCGATCGTTTGCCCGACCGTCTATTCTCGGAACGGTTAATGGAATTACAATTAAATTTTAATTCAAATTATTTAATTACTTTGAATTCAATAAACATTTTCAAATATATTACAAAAACAAAAGCTCCACTGTCTCCTCAATTGCCCATTCCGCTGATTCTTCTATATCCGCTGTATCAATTCCTCCATTATTCCCAATTAAACCATTCCCTACTGACCTTACTCTTACTCCCTTATCCACATAACTCCCATTCCCTGTAATCTCCCATTCCTCCGTTCCTAACATTACTTCAATTTTCCAATTCTCTTACTTTCTTAATTCCTCCGTTCCTCCCATTCAATCTTTTCCCCCATTCCTCCGATTCATCTATAACTGTCTCGATTCCTCCATTCTTCCAGTTTCCCCCATTCCCTACTGTTCTAACCCCTTCTTTCCTCCCATACCCCATTCCTCCTTTGCTCTCATTTTTCCTACACTCCCATTCTTTCCATTTCCCACTGTCTCAATTCCCCCAATTCTTCCCTCATTCCTCCGATTCTTCTATGTCCACAGTCTCAATTTCTCCCATTTCCCACTTTCCTTACTCCTTCTTTCGTCCCATCCACATTCCTCCATTTACTCCAAGTTATCCCATTCCCCTCATTCTTTCCATTTTCCACTGTCTCAATTCCCCATTCCCTCTCCCCACTGACCTTACTCCTTCTGTGTCCATTTATAGGTTAATTTTGTCCCATGTAACCAATCCGTAAATTTATTCAAATTCATTTGCAACTTGTCTAGTTATTTATATAAAATTCAAATAAAATGTAGTTCCGATGGTACAATGAAAATAAATTTTGATCCGTTGGAATCGAACCACGAATCTCTAACTGCCTATCCAAGACAAGGTCGGTGTCGATAAACATACACTTCTTCCAAGGAATAATTTTTTATTTTGTTTATATTTTTACAGCAGCAGGACCTCGAAGACGTGCAGCTTCCCGTCGCACCAAGAGAGGAACGTCTTGTATGTTGAAAAAGAAATAGAAGTAGGTAAAATGTGTACTCCTAAACTATAATACATCATATACACTTATTTCTAAATCTATACATATAAATAAAATTGAAGTGGCTGTTTGTGAATTTACCTTCTCACTATACTATAATATAGAGAAAGTATAGTGATCGCAAAAAAAAATCGATGTTGAAATTTTTGTGGAAATATCCGTTTTGGGACCCCCTGAGTCCATAAAAGTGGTATTTAGAAAATGTCTGTATGTATACAGAGCTAAAGCGAAAACTATTCGATCAATTTCAAACAAATTTGCACCAGACATGCCAAGTAAGCCTGTATAGATGCACTAAAAACGGTTTTGAAAAATTTTGTAAAACAACCCCCTTTTTGGCAAAAAAATCAGTTATTATTTTTATATAAAAAAACGGCTCTAACGATTTTGATAAAATTTGGCATATTTGTAGCCTTTAATGTACCCTACCATATGCAAAAAAACCGCATCTTTCTAAAAATTCTCGTTTAGCTAATAATAATAACTGATTTTGGGGGGTTTTTTGACCATAAAGGGGGTTGTTTTTAAAAAATTTTCAAAACCTTTTTTCGTGCACCTGTACAGGCCTAATTGACGTGTTTGGTGCAAATTTGTTCGAAATTGATCGAATAGTTTTATCTCTAGCTAATAATAATATTATTTGTTAGTTAATCTCCTAGTTTAAAATCACCTCTCCTACCCCTTCTACAATAATGAAGTCACTGCGAATCTGTTTAATAATTTTAATATGTTTGTGAGAAAGTATGTGCCAGTTTCTGGTACCGTTTATTTTTATAAGTATATACTTATAAATAAGTCAATAAACCACAAGTATTTGTTTTACTTGTATTTTAAATAAGTATTCTTTTTACTTGTTAGTATTTACTGTAAACTACACAACTAACTTATTCTCATAAGTAATTACTTACATTTGTGTGAATAAAGAAAGTAATTACTTGTACTTGTAAGTAAATTCTGGTGAGAATGAGTTTCAAATTTACTAGTCTTTGTAACCCTGTCGTTGTTGGTTTTTTGGTTTCGTCTGTGTCATTTGTATTATTTTTACTTCTATATGTGATAATAAAGTCTAGTTCTTTTGCAGAAGTGTCGTTGTTTTTATTTGGTAATTCGAATTCTCCAAATAAGCAGCTTTATATTGGTTGAGGATCTATAATTCCCGTTTTTGTTGCACCTTGTATGTTTTTGAACACTGGTCCTTCAGTCTTCTCCATTATATTTAAAAAATCCTTCTACCAACTTTGCAGTTTGATTTTCCTGTTTCCCATTTTAGTTCTGGCAGTTTTTTTCTTAGTTCAGTTTTAATGTTATTCAACATCTCTTTTAAATGTTCCATTGTAGTTGTATTTCCTGTAAACTGTTCAAAGTCTTTAATAATATTGTTACCCAAACCTTTTCCTTTGTTGAAACAAACTGAGCCGACAAATATTTGTTTAGAACAATAATTGGATTGTTTTTAATATATCGGACTGATACCAATCGCTGCGCTGGTCAGCAGTTACATTATTTTCATTGTAATCTATTGTAGAAAATTGGGTTCAGTCTTCACTAGAACGAAACCAGACATAGAAGACTCTACAAAATGGGACTCTTGTGTTTTGTCCCTCACTGAAAGGTTGAACGATTTGTATTTTATACACCAAGGATTTTTAAACATTCTTCTCAAAGACTTTGAGTGATGTTCATTTTGAAACATGTTTACCGAAGTTTTCATTAGTAGTGACAGTTTCTAAACTGCCAACACACTTTACGTTGATTCAAAAAACTTACCGTAACGGCAGTACTTAATACTTGGCTCTTTTGTGAAATCGTTCTTGAAACTCTACAGCAATTCACATCAAACTAGGACTATCTGAACAACCTGTGTTCCGTATGAGTGAAAATAACGCTCTACGATTAAAACGTTCTCTGTGGTTAAAACCGAAACAGCATTAACTAACCTCAAACAAGAAAGTAATAATGAGCAACGCGGCCTGGCAACAATCAACAATGCAATCAGCTGTTCTGGAAACCAACCACAGCTGATTTAGTTTCAGTAATGTCTACTTTGACTCAAACCGTATGTTGTAGTATATAATGTATTTCAGGACGCCAGAGCAAAAGGTGAAGCAGACTCGTACGAGATCGGCTACAGCAGGTTGACTTTCGGTCGAGAGATTGGGAAAGGTGCTTTCGGAAGAGTGTTTCTGGCGGAGGCGGACTCTATAGCCGGAGTACCGGGTGTCATGCAAGTAGCGGTGAAGAAGCTGAAAAGTAAGTCTGTGTTTTGGAATAATTACGTTGTTTAGAATGGTTTTAGTTATTTTTTAACTATACGTCCCTGTAACGAGATGTCCCTGTAAGGAGATGTCCCTGTAACGAGATGTCCCTGTAACGGACTGTCCGGTCCAGCGACCACATAATTAAATACACTGGACAAGTAGAACGCAAGAGTGAAGCCAGTCTCAGAGTCAAATACTCACACAACATGGCGGATGCAGTGATGAGTCACCCTAGTACCGCGCGCTCTCGCTAGCTGGCTGCACGTAATATTTAAGGTTTTTACTTTACGTCTCATTGTTGTTTTTGTGTTCACGAACATTTAATTTATTCTGTCGTTAAGTAAATAAATTTATTCAGTTTATCATATTTTTCTAGGAGATACAACAAATGTCCTAATTTTGAACAGGTTTACTTCAACAAACACTTATTTTTTTTCTAAACCCACATTTATTAAACAAAAATAATGAAATACTTCTTTTTATGTTTTGAAATTTGTTTTCCTTAAAAAAATATATATGTATCCTACTAGTGGCTTGTAAGGGCAAACGCCAATACGTATTAATATTGAAACAAACTTTAATATTTTGTAAACTAATTAATTTTTTTAAATACAATGTAAACCTATACACATAACCTTAAAATATTCGTTTGTTTACAAATCATACTCAGTTGTTTTTCATTGCAATGTGTTTGTTATGGAGATTTTTGATAACGTTTTAGTTCCTCAAAACCATATAAATGTTGTAAATTGAGAAAAATCTATAGTTTTACCCGCTCCTTCCTGTCAATACCTTTAATTTGAGCCATTTCCCAGCTTTGTACGACCTTCCAAGCTCCCACAATCTTTCTTTCAAAATTCGGCTTACGAAATTATATATATAGATTTGGCATCCGGGGTTTTTTCAAGAAACGAAGAGGTTTAGTATTTAAAAATATAAATTCTTACAAAATGTAGTTACATACGCTTACATTTATTAGTACAAAGCAAATTCTGATTAATGTTAGTAATCAAAATAACATTTTCACACAATAAAAATATTAATTTGGATATCTTAAAAAAATTATTACTGGTATCTAAAAAACTAACTTTTATAAAATACACTTGTAAAATAACTTTTAATTAAATTTAAAAAACTGTACAGCCACTACTTGAAGAAACTGTTGAAACACATGTATTTAAAAAATAAAAACAAAACACATACAAATTATATGAAAGAAAATCCAACATTCATTAACTAAATATAAAAAAACTGAACACTTCTAAGTTAAACTGTCTTGGTTTACTTTATAATCAACTAGCTGACCCGTACGGCGTTGCCCGTGGTGGTTGGTATTTTCAGTATTTTTAACGTTATTGTATTCTTTTTAAGTGTTCAGTCAGTGAGTGGTATTTGGCTTTTATATATATAGATCTTAAATAATAAAAGCACTATTGTCATAATAATAAAAGATCTGAAATTATGATTTTAGTAACTTTGATCCCCCCAAACCCCTCCTAAAATTTCGACATTTTTCATACCCTTTCTTAGGGAGCACCTATGCCAAATTTCATTTCAATCCTTTCGGTAGTTTTTGAGAAATCGTGATGAGTGAGTGAGTGGTATTTCGCTTTTATATATATAGATAGATAATTGAAATACTACCACATGTTCACAACTAAATTGCAACGACTTATCCTAAGTCCTTGCCTGGAGCTATACTAGTGCGCGCATGCGCGTATGAATCAACCTTGTACTTGACATTGACCTAAAAAACCAGTCTAGTTAGGAGTGCCGACGCAAGAACTATACGCTAGCAGCAGGTCCACAGCGTCCGTCGGCTACAAACTTCTAGGCTCACTGTAACGTTTAATATTATGCCTTAAGCAAAGTAATTATATATTTATTAATCAGTATTCGCGTAACGTATAATTATAACAAATCGCGGACTCGTAAATAGTATTTAGGGGTAATAAGTTGAGTTCGGTTGCAACCCTATCGTGTGAATATGGTGACTAGTGTTAGATTCAGTTAAGGTGTAATATTTAGATATGTATATTTAATTAATTTAGCGCTCGTTAAAAGCTGGCGGAATCGGATTTGGTGACTACGGGTTAAGGCAATCGGGTAAAATCAGGGTTGATAATAAATTAATTCCTCTGGGTTGTGGCTAACGTCCATTTTGCATCGACAGTTTCAGACCCGCCTTCCATATACGTATGAAGTCGATGCAAATATACGCTGATCCGGCTTTCCCGATTAACATCAAAGCGGAAACCGGTACAGTAAATGGTAGCTGAGCGGGTTACGTCCCACAATAAATGGTAGCTGAGCGGGTTACGTCCCACAGTAAATGGTACCAGAGCGGTTTTCGTCCCATAGTAAATGATAGATAACCCATAGTAACCCTAAAAAGCAAATTTTTTCATGTCCGACTTTGCCGATATTGCGTCATCACTTCCGCCGGCAGAACCACGTTTTTTATTTTTGTGCAACCTGGTCACCAACTTACCGAGTTAATCTTTTTAATTATACATTTTATCAACTAAAATATTGTTATAAAATTCTCACGTCTGCCGTTTAAATTTTGCCTATCATTAGTTATTACACCCAGTCCCGTTTATTGTGAGTTATAAGGTTCGTATAGTTTTTGGTTTATATTTCTTGTATTATTGGTGAGTACATAAATTATTATTACTATATTATAATTAGCAGTGCCTTATTTTATTCATATTCGTAAGTCAAATTACTAAACTGTGAGTCAACCAAAAAGAAATTTAATCGACCTAACCTCTTAAAGAAAGTTGAATATTGTTTAATAGGCCTAACAACATTAAAAATTATCTTTGGTAAAACGTACTTGTGTTTCATTACATGACAACACCCTAACCAATAAACCTTAAATGTACCAATCTATATATTTTCACTACAAAATTTATAAACACAATACATTCACTCCTAGCCTACACAGTCTGAATACATAGTTGCTTACTTTACACAAAATTTTCCCACATATATAGCACTATTTACAACATAAAGTCTGTTGAATCATAAATTTCACATAGTGAATGTGTAACCGAGTTTTTTATAATCTTTTCTACCAAAATAATTAATTTATAGTAGGCCTACAGCAAATAACTCAGTTTTTTATACTCATAAAATATTATATCTGTCATTGATTGTTTTGGATAATTATTTACAAGTTAATTCCCAAATAGTAATCCTTTTTTCATTGAAACTATTGCAACAGCAGCAATACTTTACAGGTTTTGCAATACCTTAAGATACAACACACATTTATGATACAAATTTATAGCCTACCATGTTTATGTCATACAACTGACAGCTGATAGTACTTTTTTCTAAGTTTGGCCATCCAAACAATATATATTTTACAGTATTGGTGATATTGTCTAGTTACTTTGCATATTTCAGTGTTTCACAGGTAAAATAGGTGTTTATAATTTTTAGGCCTAGTTTGAGTTTGTCAATGTTGTTTGATAGTATTACAGGTGACGTAATTTTATATAAATTATGCAAACATATCTTACACCTTTTAGCCATTTCAGATCACATATGGCCTACACCTGCTTGTTAACAATAATACAGTACATTAGCCTATAACCTACAGTGATCTACATATTAGGCCTATACTATCATACTCAAAAACACATACAGCCTAACTATTTTCCCTTTTTAGAAATCTAAATCTCATTTCTAATTTAACTGAATTGCAACACTGACACTTAAATCAAAACTGTTCTACAATATTACAGCAAACTACAGTACTTTCAGAAAACATTGACTAATTTAATTAATCATTAATAATTCTGAAATAAATAAAACATACTTAACCTAATTCTCTACTTATAGATAATTTATTTTTGTTTCATGAATTCAATCAATGATCACATTATTATAATTTTATAGCCACGATACAAATAATATTACAAAAATAGTTTCAAATAATATTCAATAATTGTAAAACAATAATAATTCCACATAATATAGTATTTTGGTTACACCTTAACAATTGGCCAAAAGTAAATGCACATTAAATATTGTTCACTTCAACCAATAAATAAGCTACAACATTTTTTATTGAGCTTATTATCCATTGATAGGTTGTTTACAGTATATCATTTAGCCAAGGTATTGAAACGCCCAAGTCATCTGGGGCTACAATATAAGTAACCCAACGCAGGTAAATTGTTTTGTGTGTTTATAATCTATTGTTTTCAGGTATTATACTGCTATATATTCTTTATTTCAGCTAATTATTGCCTTCATATTTGATTCAATCCCTACTAGTCCACTAGGCTTTTCCATTTTCAAATTGAGCGGGTGTTTACAGATAGATAATTGTCTATTTTTGTATTTTGTTGTTTTCAGCAATTTTTTTTTCCAGCTATTTACAGTTATAAACAGTTTTTAGGTATTTACGTCCCACAGAATTCCAGCTAATTCGTCAAATAAATATTACAGCCTACAATATTTAATAACTCTTCATATATTTTAAATAACATCAAACTTTGAAATAATTTTAGTAGGCTAAATACGTTATATAAAACAATAGTTCTAAACAAATTTATTTCAATAAAAAGTTTTCGTCCTAAATCAACAATAGTAAACCGACAACATATTTTATAATAACATTGCCACCGATTGATTATCTTTCAAAACTACAGCCACACCTAGACAATCATATAGCCTACAACAAATAAAAATAATAATAACTACATTATAATTAATATCACAAAATAGCAGCGATCAGGTAACCACAATTCTACAGTTATGACCCAACCAAAACAAATAGTTTTTATCGGAGATAGTCACACTGCTCGACTGGGCCGGCACTACCAATTACGAAACCACAACCACTTAACAAAAGTGTACTTCCATGGGTTGCCAGGAGCGACTTGTGCTAAAATAAAACTTTATATAAAGTCAAACAGAAAAATAATTTTCCCAAATAACTGTACAAGTCTAATTCTCGGAACCAACGACTTGCTCAAGCAACAAAGCTTTGAGCAACTACGAGTTAATGTCAAGTCAATAATCAGACTCATTAAACGTTGTAACCCAACCGGTGAAATCGCGTTATTCGAACTTCCGATATTCCCAAAAATTAAAACCAAACCAAAAATAGTTGCACAGATTAAAGCCTACAATAAATTTATAACAACTTTATTTGATATAAAATTGATCAAATTCAACATCGACGATTATGATTCGCCAAAGTTCTTCTTAACGGACGGATTACATTTTTCAGGATCAACCAATTCCTTAATATTGAAAACAATAAATGAAATAACAAAGGGTAAATCGATTTCATGCATAGAGAATCAATATAATAAAATTAATTAAAAGAAACAAAACAAAAAATTGCGATTAACTGTATAAACCCTAACCTTATTAAAAGAAATTACGGCTTACATAGTGTCCTAACTAACAGAACAGTATTTCACAAGGAATAAACTTTTTAGAATAATCAATTTCATTTAACCATATTAAAATATCATACTCTTAGGATATCAATCGACCAAGTCAATCCTAGGACACTATATAACAGCACCCCTCCTCCAATCTAATTATCAACCCGATCGTTCCGACCTGCCTTTGCCGAACACCTAGCTCCGATCGGTGATATTAGATTGTAAGCTATTTCTTATTTCATATTTCATTCTTCTAAATTATAGCAATAGCACACACCTCTAATCTATCGATGGTTTCGTTCGGTCGATAGGTATGGCTTGGGTAATCTCTTACGAGGGCTTACCTCTACCTAACAAGACGTAACAACTATTCGAAGATTAGAGTCTTTTTTCAGATCCATCAAAATTTTTTTTCCCATTACATTTATAAGGTCTCACCAAACGTCCAGTCGTTTTTATATGTATCGCCGTGTGTAACCAGCTCCTTTTCTTAGACTATTATTTTTAATTTTGTTCATTGGATATAACATTAACTTCATTGCATTAAAATGTTTTTTTATTCTCAAATAATTGCTATGAGCTTTACACCGGAGATATTTGGAAATGATGACGACTTTTGGAAAAAGTAGTTAGGCCAACTACCAGAGAATCTTTATATTTGCATCCTCTCAAAACCTTCCTTAACTTAGAGTCAACAACAATATTTACATCAAATTTTTTTTTATCCCAAATCATCTATCCATC